>PVKH010009008.1:0-19101 GCA_004027955.1 Chaetophractus vellerosus
ACAGAATTTAAAATGAAGATTACAGTTATTAAAATATTTTTTTAATTTTTTATTGGAGAAGTTGTGGGTTTACAGAATAATCATGCATAAAATACAGGATTCCCTTATACCACCCCACCACCAACACCTTGTTATTGATGTGGAACATTTGTTAAAATTGATGATAGCACGTTTTTTTTTGTAATTGTACTATTTTTTTAACAGTAGTTACCTTTGTTACAATTGATGAAAGATTATTAAAATAGTACTGTTAGCTATCATCCATAGTTTACATTAATTATATTTTTTACATATACTACCCTATTATTAAAAACTTGTATCAGTGCCATACATTTGCTATAATTCATTAAAGAACATTTGTGTACTTGTACTATTAACTATAGTCCATCATCTACAATACGATTCACTGTACTATACAGTCTTAAGTTTTATCTTTCAGTTTTTATTCTAGTAACATAAATGACCTAAAGTTTTCTCTTTTAACCACATTCACCTATATAATTCAGTGATATTAATTACAGTCACAGTAATGTGCTGCCTTCACCACCATTCATTTCCAAACCTTTACAATCAACCTAAATAGAAATTTTGTAAAACTTAAGCAACAATTCCCTATTCTCTAAGCTCAATATATCCCCTGATAACTTATATTCTAGTCTGAGTTTGCTTTTTATAATTAGATCAGATCATTGACATCGTACAATATTTGTCATTTTGTGTTTGGCTTATTTCACTCATGCATCAGGACTTCATTCGTTTTTATGGCAGAATAATATTCCATTATATGTATATACTATGTTTTGTTTATCCATTCATTGGCTGATGGACCCTTGGGTTGCTGCCATCTTTTGGGAATTGTGAATAGCCACTATGAACATCAGAGTGCAAATATCTGTTCAAATCTCTGCTTTCAATTTTTTGGATATATATGAGCAGTGGGATTGCCTGGTCATATGGTAGTTCTATTCCTAGCTTTCTGAGGAATGGCCAAACTGTCTTCCACAGTGGCTGCACCATTTTACATTCCCACAAATAACGAATGATTGTCCCTGTTTATCCACATCTTCACCAGCACTTGTAGTTTTCTTTTTCACTAATAGTAGCCATTCTAGTGGGTGTGAAATGATATCTCATTTTGGTTTTGATTTGTATTTCCCTAATAGGTAATGATGTTGAGCACATGTACATATGCTTTTTGGCCATTTGTATATCCTTTGCAAGAAATGACTATTCAAGTCTTTTGCCCATTTTTACTTGGGTTGTTTGTCTTTTAATTGTTAGTTGTAGGGTTTGTTTTATATATTCTTGATATTAAACTCTTATTGTATATGTGGTTTCCAAATATTTTCTCCCACTGAGTAGATTTTCTTTTTAATTCTATGACAAAGATTTTTGATGCATAAAGTCTTTAACTTTGAAGAGGTTCAATTTACCTATTTTTAATTTTGTTGCTTGTGCTTTGGGTATAAAGTCTAAGAAACCATTGTCTAAAACAAGTTCCTGAAGATACTTCCCTATATTGTCTTCTAGGAGTTTTATAGTCCTGGTTCTTACATATAAATCTTTAATCAATTTTGAGTTAATGTTTATATATGGGGTGAGATACAGGTCCTATTTCATTCTTTTGCTTGTGGACATCCAATCTCCCAGCACCAATTGCTGAAGATATGATTCTTTCCCGATTGAGTGGACTTGGCTGCCTCGTCAAAAATCAATTGGCCAAAGATGTGAAGATCCATTTCTGAATTCTCAATTTGATCCCATTGGTCAATATATCTATCCTTGTACCAACACCATGCTGTTTTGACCACGATATCTTTGTAACAAGCTTTAAAGTCAGGAAGTATGTGAGTCCTTCAACTTTGTTCTTCTTTTTCAAGATGTTTTTGGTTGTTTGGGGCCCTTACCCTTTGAAATAAATTTGATAATTGGCTTTACCATTTCTGCAAAATAAATTGTTGGATAATAATAATCTTATTATTTCTTTCTTTCTTTTGAGGGGGTTAGTTTGTTATTCTTTTTCTATTTCCTACAAGTGTGCAGTTAGGTCTTTGGTTTTCACACTTTCCTCTTTTTTAATGTAGGTATTTAGCATTATAAAATTCCCCTCAGCACTGCCTACACTGCATCTCATAAGTTTTGGTATGTTGTGTTCTCATTTTCATTCATCCCAACATATTTATTGATTTCCCTTGAAATTTCTTCTTTGACAAACTTATTGTTAAAGAGAATGTTATTTAACTTCCATATATTTGTGGATT
Source organism: Chaetophractus vellerosus (assembly GCA_004027955.1). Taxonomy (NCBI): domain Eukaryota; kingdom Metazoa; phylum Chordata; class Mammalia; order Cingulata; family Chlamyphoridae; genus Chaetophractus; species Chaetophractus vellerosus. The sequence continues at coordinate 2,262 of PVKH010009008.1, forward strand.
TTTCAGTTCTCTGCTTGTTATTGATTTATAGCTTCATTCCATTATGGTCAGAGAAGATACTTTGTATAATTTCAATCTTTTTTAATTTATTGAGACTTCTTATGTGACCCAACATGCAGTCTTTCCTGGAAAATGATCCACGTACACTTGAGAAGAATATATATCCTGCTGTTTTGGGGTGCAATGTTCTATTATGTGTCTCTTAAGTCAACTTCATTTATTATATTATTCAAGAGCTCTGTTTCCTTATTGATCTTCTGTCTAGATGTGCTATCTATTGATGAGAGTGGTGTATTGAAGTTGCAAACTATTATTTTAGAGATGTCTACTTTTCCCTTCAGTTTTGCCAATGTTTGCCTCATGTATTCTGGGACTATTGTGGTTAGGTGATTGCTATTTCTTCTTTGTGGATTGTCCTTTTAATTAATATATAGTGTCATTTTTTTGTGTCTTATGACAGCTCTTAACTTGACGTCTATTTTGTCCAATATTATCATAGTTTACCTAACTCTTTTTTTTTCAGTTAATATTTACATGGGATATCTTCTTCCAATCTTTCACTTTCAACTTTTTTGTGACTTTGGGTTTAAGGTGAATCTCTTATAAGCAACATATAGTTGGAGCATGCTTTTTTAGCCATTTTGCCAACATGTGTCTTTTGACTGGGGGTTTAAGTTCATTGATATTCAACATTATTAATGTAAAGGCAGTACTTAATTTAGCCATTTTCTCCTCCTTTTTTTTTGGATGTCATAAATTTTGGGAGGGTTTCTCTTTTCCTTTTTTGCCAACTCCTTCTTTGTATAGTTGATCTTTTGTGATAATTCTGACTTAGCCCTTTATCATTTCTTTTTCTGTATATTTTTTACTTTCTTTGTGGTTACCCTGAGGTTTATATTACACAACCTACATCCGTAACCTACTAATTTGAAAAGATACCAACTTAGCTTCCATAGCATACACATTCTCTGCTCCAAATCTCTCTGTTCTCCCTTTTTCTGTTGTTGCTTTTTTTTGTTGTTGTTGTTGTTGTTGTGGTTCCACTTTACTACTTTGTATTTTGCATGTCCATTATCAAGAAATATGCCTTTTTCGTGTTCAATTATATTCTGAATCTTAAAGGAATTAAAGTGTAGAATTGTTCATTGAGGGTACAGTATTATTGGGTTTGCATTTACCCTTTTAGTTACTGTTACTGATAATATTCATTTCTTCATACTACTCCAAGCCACCCTCCCCTGTCTTTTCCTTTCAACCTGCAGAACTCCCTTTAGTAATTCTTGTAAAGCAGGTTTTTTTGTTGATGAACTCTCTGTTTCTGTTTATCCATGAATATTTTAAACTCCCCCTCATTTTCTAAGAGCATTTTTTCCAGATAAAGGATTTTTGGCTAGCAGCTTTTCTCTTTCAGTACCTTAAATATATCATACCACTGCCTTCTTGTCTCCATGGTTTCTGATGATAAATTGACATGTAGTCTTATTGAGGATCCTCTGTATGAGATAAATTGCTTTTGTCTTACTGCTTGCAGAATTCTCTTTATCTTTGTCCTTTGTCATTCTGATTAGTATGTGTCTTGAAGTAGGTGTATTAGAATTTATTCTGTTTGAAGTATGTTGTGCTTCTTGAACATGTAGATTTATATCTTTCATAAGAGTTGGGAAGTTTTCAGCCATCATTTCCTGAAACATTCTTTCTGACACTTTTCCCTTCTCTTCTCCTTCAGGAATGCTCATGGCATGTGTGTTTGTGTGCTTTGTGCTGTCACTCAAATCCCTGAGACACTGCTCACTTTTTTCTATTCTTTTCTCTATCTGATTTTCTGACTGTATATTTTGATTAACCTGTCTTCTAATTCACTGATTCTTTCGTCTGCCTGTTCAAATCTGCTGTTGTATGCCTCTAGTTTATTTTTAATCTCTCCTATTGTTTCTTTCACCCCATAATTTATGTTTTTTATACTGTCAAATTCTTCTTTATATTCACACATTGTCATCTTAATATCCTTTATGTCTTTATGAATGTTTTCCTTCATCTCCTTGAATTAATTTAGGAGATTTCTTTGAATGTCTTTGATTAGTTGCCTCAAATTCTGTGTCTCCTCTGAGGTTATCATTTGTTCCCTTTACTGATCCATATCTTCCTATTTCTTAGTATGGCTTGTAATTTTTTGTTGATATCTAGGCATGTGATATTCTTGATGTGTTAACTCTGAAGACCAGTTTTTCCCTCTTCTATAGGGTTTTATAGTTGATTGGATTTGTTAAGGTTCTTCTTTGACACTTTGTCCGACATCTTCTAGACCTTTAGAATATTCCATGTTTAACTGATAATATTTTCTCAGATCTTCTTCATCTGATTATTTCCCAGGATATGAGATACAATTTTTGAGATTACACTTTTTGTGTAATTTCTCACTGCCAGGAGAAAGCTTCCTTTCTTCTGCTCCTTCTCTAGGAATCTGAATCTATTCTGTTTGTTTTTATGCAGACTTTTCTCCCCAGCTGCTATGATTTGTTTAAATTCTCTCCCTCACTCAGTACCCCATTTTCCTTACACTTTTGGGACCCTGCCATCTTACTGCAGTTCAGTTTAACACTCCCTCCCAGTGTTTTTTTCTCTGTGAGTCTTTTCTGCCTCCAATTTCTTACCCTTCAGAGGGCCAGATTGGGTCCATCTACATAGGTGGGTCAGTCCAGAAAAGTCCATTTTGTGTTTAGGTTGCACAACCAACAGAAACTGGATTGAATGAGCTCTGCACTTATCAGCCATGGTTCTACTGTGTCCTCTCTCCTTCCCTCCCACTCTATGGGTGCCCTTTTGTATGCAGTGCTCCTCATCAGCTTGTGTTCCTCCCTGGGTCTCCACAGACTTGAGTCCCTGTGCCTGGATATGCATGGGTCAGGTTCCACTCACTACAATGAGTGTCTTTATAGTCTGTGCCTCTGGTGGGCTGGGCCACTGCCTCTGAGGGTCTCCCAAGCTGCACTGGATTGAGTGTGGGGGAGGTGAACAGCATGGCAGTCTGGAAATTTTCCTAGCTTATATTTTCCTTTTTATTCAATTCAGCATCTGTGGAATCCTTCTCCAGTCTCAAATATCTCCAGCTTTCTAAGTAAGTGGAACTTGCTCTTTCATTCACTGAATCTATGGGGAGTTTTTACATCACCACGTTACTAAAACATATTTAGGTTTATGAGCCTTGACTTGCATAAGTAAATACAAATAAATAAATACGTGAATAAATAAAAAAATAAATCATGCAGACCACCTTTATTTTTATTTTATTTATTTATTTTTAAAGATTTATTTATTTTATTACATATCTCCCCTCCCCCCCGCTGCGGCGACACGCCGAGACTGGTCACTGCGCAGGCGCTGCTTTCCCCGCTTGTGGGTGGCTTCTGCTTCTATTCACGGCTGGCTTTCAGTTCGCGGGTGGCTGGCTGCGCTCCATTCGCGGGTGACCTGCCCTGCCCATGGTGGCTTTTGCCCTGTCCATGGCAGCTTTTTGCCCTGCCCACGGCGGCTCTGGCCCGCCCATGGCGGCTTGCCATTCTCAAGGTGGTCTGCCCGCTAGGAGAGGTCCCCGGGAACTGAACCCGGGGCTTCCCATGTGGTATGCCGGCGTCCTATCCACTGGGCTGTCCAGCCGGCCCCACAGACCACCTTTATAAGTGGTTCTTTGAGCAGCCAGAGAAGTTACCTGGTTGGTAATGTCTAGAGGATGTCTATTGGTCCTTTAATCAATAATATTTTCCCTTTGAAGCTTGAGATTCTTGTTATTCTTTTTATTGTTTCATTGTTTATCAATTTTCTTGTTATATAGGTTACCTTAGAGGTTCAATTAAACTAAGACATTAGTTCTACCTATAATTCAAAGGAGTCCATTAATTCATCAGATTCATTCATTGAGCACCCATAGTGTGCAAAGAAATGTTATAGACACTGGGGATAGGGCTGTGAACAAGAAGGACACAAATGAGTACCATCAGTCAGCTTACACTTTCTTTGAAGAAATAAGCAATTAATAAAAGAATAAGGAAAAATATATAACAGCTCCAATAGTGAAAAGTTCTTTGGAGAAAAACAATGCAGGGAGGAGTGAAGGGAAGGGAGGTTTGCTCTTTTAAGAGGCATAACAAAGGAGGACTTCTTTAAAAACATGATTATTAAACAGTAGCCAAAAGGAGTCCAAATAAGTAGCTAGGTGTCCTTCAGTACCTTGCTACTGAAAGTGTGATCCATCCCAACCATCATTTGGGAGCTTGTAAGAAATGCAGAATCCTGAGCCCTACATTATACCTGTCCTGTTAACAAAGTGATTCATCTGTGCATTGATGCTTGAGAAACCCTAGGGCTAGTAAAGCCCTGGGGAGGCAAATTCTAAGGCAATTTTAAGGGAACTTCCAGGTGTGAGGGTTTTTTCTGAGAATGAAAAGTCAACAACATTATTAGGAGGGATCCTGGTTAGTCAGGAAGATGGGAGGAGGCAGGGACAAGTAAGCATGAAGAACCTGGAACTACTGTCAGACCACTTATTTAATAATTATGTTCTGGATCATCTCTAGATTTACTCTTGGTCCCACTGCCTCTCCTAGTTTGACTCCTGGAACTTGTTAAATTGAAACAGGGAGGAGAAAATTAAGTGTTAAGTGTTACTAGTTCCTTGTTTCACTTGAATTTTGGTGCCATAAACCCACAATGCTCCTTTATCTCACATCAATCCAAGATGTCTCTTGTTTCTGTAACATTTTTCAGTCCTAACAATAAGATACTGACATTGACAAAAATAAATAAACCTGGTCAATATTTTGTAAATGCACTTCTATTCATCTGCCATATCTATATATCTGCAGTGCTTAGAAAGCCTGGCTACAAAATGTACCTCCACCACTCACAACCTCTGTGACTACAGCAGAGTTTATATAATCTTGTTATATCTCAGTTCCCATAACAAGAAAATGCAGATTGGAAGAGCTTTTGATTCATCAGGTGGTTGTGAGGATTAAATGGAATAAACTTTCCAAAAGTTTGTCCCAATTCCCAGCCCACATCAAGCATTCTTGGTACAATGAGCAGAATTTTCTTTTTGCTTTTTCCAATTTTTTAATTAGAGCAGTTGTGAAAAATCACACAGAAAGTACAGAATTTCCATTTACTGTCCATTCTCACACTTAATTTTTCACTATTAACATGCTGCATTAGTGTGGTAATTTTTTCACAATTGATGGAAAAATTATTAGTATAATTATACTATTAACCATAGTCCATAGTTTACATTAAGACTCACTCTTTGAGTTTTGCAGTTCTATGGGTTTTTTAAATTTTAGCTCTCATAACATATATAGGGCCTAAAATTGCCCATATTAACAACTTCGAAATATACAACTCAAGTGGTGTTAATTGCATTCACAATGTTGTGCTACCATCACCACCATTCATTACCAAAATAATTCCATCTCCCCAAACAAAGCCTCTATACCAATTAAGCATTTATTCCCTAAAACAGAATTATTTAAGCCATGCTGGACTGTCCAGACAATGAACTAGGGGGGACGGATTCCTTTCTCCCATCCCTCCTAAGAGAGCTATGCAAACAATCTCCACTTCTCAGAGCACTTCAGAATTCTTCCCAATGCAACATTCCTCAAGGTCCACAGTCTCCAGGTATTTGGTAGTTAATGTTTCCTAGTGACTCTGAAAAAAGCTGATGCCATACATCTAGTCTTCTTGGTGTCATTTAATCTGTGCATTCCCTGGCTGATGGTGATGCTTTCTTATGTCTGTCCTGTAAAAGGAAGACAATGTCTCTCCACTGGCACCCTGACCCCAGCCAGCCTCTTCTTAAGATGGAAGGATGAGAGGATGAGGATAAATTGATCCTGAAAACTGATGTATGAGAGGTCAAGATCCAGTTAGGATCCCATATATGGCATACTTGGGGATAAACACTGTTATAATCAAGCCTTTTGAAAATAAGAAGCAGCAATAGGGTGCAGTAAGCAACACATTAGTAAAGTCAATGAAGATTAAAACATGCATACACACACATGCAAGAACTTTGTATTTTATGTGGCTTATTTAGAAAGGGAAAGTTTCTGAAAGACATCACATTCCTAGTACTTTCTTCTGTGTTTGGAGGACAGACCCAATTAAAGAGTCTAGTATCAGTTGTGATGCACAAAGAGATGAGAACTGTGTAACTGAAACTCCATAGGTGTCAAAGTGTAGTCCAACTCCTTTGGCACGCAACAGGAATTTGACCTTTCTTCCATGGTCTTTCAATTCAGGTTCGTTGCTGGACAGCAAGATCTTATGAAGGAGATGCATGACAATTTTTAGAGCTCATATTTTATGCTCTCCTACTACAATTACAGAATCATAACATCTTTTGGGCTGAATGGCTCTACAGGAGATCATCTAGACTCAGTTCTTAAAGCTTTAATCTCAGCAGAAGCTGAAATTTATACTCACTATTATTTCATGATTTACAAAAAAAATTTGAAAACACTTCATATCAGAGTATTTCGATGTTACTGTGGTGAACATTTTGCTAGAGATCTGTAGGCAGGAGATAAAATACAAGATTCAAATAATCAAAGAATTGTGAAGTTTGAAAATTGAAGTTTCCAGAGGTTTCTAATCAATTGCATCTATTTAAGCAGATGCTTGTTCCATCAATAGAAGTCTATACCTGTTCATTTCATGTACTGTTTATTGATGAAATAGATATAAAAGTTATACACATTTTGGGGAAAAATGGATGTCTGTTAGGGCAGAGAGGGAAAATTTACTTTTATTTTTAACAATTAAATTTAGTTAGCCTATTTTACTGGTGATGCAATAGGGAAAAAGGAATGCTGTTTTAAGAAAGGTCATTCATTTCAGATGCCAAAAGTAGTACATTGTGACCTTATTTGCCAATTTCTATCTTAAATAAGGAGCATATATAGCATAGCAGTTTAGCTTAAAACTCATAGGCATGATTTTTTTTGCATTGGACATGGCATGAAAGCCTAAATTGTCCCAAGGCTTCTAGCATACCTGACTCTCCAAAACTCTTTGTCAACTATTATACTGGAATCAGTTTTTAAGTACTTCAGGGACCTGTTGCTGTCTGTCTTGCTCGGGCAATATCTACAATTTATATATTAGTGTATATATGATAAAAGTAAGTTCATCTTTGCATGCCCCAGCTACCTTTTTTTTCCTCACTCTTTTTGCACTCTTTCAGTTCTTCTACCAGGGAAAAATATATCAATGTCTCTAAAAATTTAATGTAAGTTAACTAGCTCTTTTAGTCTCCCAGGTGCTTTTGCATTGTGAAAGAAGATCCCACCAGAACGAAAGGAAACCAAAGAAATAAAAATAACCTGACTACTAAATAACTGTTGGACATTGGCTAGTGTTGTCATCTGAGAAATAAGCATTTCACTAAGTAATCTCTATGGTTTTTTCTATCACTAAGATTCCAAAACCTTTATAGATTCTTGCATCTCATTGAGAGGGAGAGTTTGTGCTGTCAGAATGCTCTGTCAGGATGTGATCCAATGCAAATGTGTATCCCATAGAGTATTCAAGAAAGCACACTAATAAACATTTGTTGATTTTTCCATGTCACACATGGCTCCCCGTCACTCCCCCTAAGTCTATTCTTTTTATTTTGGTCACTAATCAATCAAACATAATGGGAAAATCAAAGGAGATGTGGAAGCTGCAGATTACATATTTATTGTAAATATACTGTGCCATTTTGCCCAACTCTTTGTTTCTGAGTCTAGGTGACCTTCTTCATTTCTCACCATGAAGTTTTCCACCCTTTTACACTTTTTCAGTTCTTCTACTAGGGAAAAATATATCAATCATGAAATCTGATGGGCTTGAGTCACATTTTGTTATATTTCAAGATCAGTGCTTGAACTTCAAGGCCTTAGTGATTTATTTTTTGAGGGGATCAGTGCTACGTTCCCCTTTTGTTAAATATACCCAACATATTTTTTGTTTGTTTTTCACTTTGAGGGAGGTGGAAACAGTGCAGTGTTTTTTGAGTGGTAATTAATGTCTTGTGAAAGTGTAGGCTAAATATGTATAAATAGGTACACAGCCTACAGCCACTACCACATAAATGGATCTCGTATTTGTCCCTCTTCTTTATTTTCTTGCCCACTATTTACCATTTAACTAAGGAGGATATGAATACCTGAAGGAACATGCACAAGATCTTTTTTACGTAAGCAGATATATTCTAAAGAAATATAGGAAATGTTTCTTGTCCTTGTTCTTCTAAAGGGATTCAGATTGCACATATGAGTGTGAATGTACTTTGATTCTATAGCGATTTCTTTTTTCTCATCTCTATGTGGGAGTAGTAGGAGAAAGTTAGTAAGAACAATTCTGAAATATTTTAGCATGGTATCAATGTGTGAAATGACTTCAAAATTCAAGTCATCATTTCTTCATCTATTGCTGTTATTAAGGTACTTTTGTACTTTAAAATTGATTTGAAGTTTAACTGAGTATTTTTTAATGTCTGGAGGCAAATATAACATATTTTCTAACTCACCCACTCTGCCATTGCAACAATAAAATTTTAATTCAATGGAGATATTGTTTCTTTTGTTATTCGTATATTTGTTTGTTTGTTTTTCAATATAATGTTGTAGTTATTTGTATTTTGGTCATTAAAGGTGATTTTAAAATATATCAAAAATACATCAAACAACTAACACTGTTCTATGCCAAGGAAAGGAATAAAGAGGAATATAAAAGAAATAAAATAAAATACTTTCTGAAGGTAATAGCAGGTAGTTGGAAAGACAAAAACAAGTGTATTCTTGTGAAACACAAATGTTTGCAAATTAACAAATCAACAAATATAAATCAGTTTAATATTCAAAATTTGGTTGAGTTTACAAATACTTTTGAAAAGTAACATATGTACTGATTTTCTAAGTATAAGAGTTTTAGGATTTTTGGAAATATGTTTGATTAAAATATTTATATGGTTATTTTGAAATATAATAATTAGACCTTAACTCTAGTTCACTTTATAAGCACCTCTATATTGAATAACAACTAGGCAATAGATGTCATACTAGGTCCTTGCCCTCAAGGAGCTGCAATATAGATGAAAATAAAGCTCTGTGACCCTAATTTGGTAATGAACAAATGAGTAAGTTAATCGTAAATAATTCTAGAACAGTAGTTCTCAATCTTGGCTTTACATTAGAGTTCTTAAAAACTACCTAGGCTAGGATCCCTCACCAAGAGAATCTGATTTAATCAGTCTGGCGTGTGGCTTGGGCATTGAGATTTTGTAAATATTTCTGTGCAGCCAATATTGAGAATCACTGCTATAAGTCCTAAGAAGAGAAACAAAATTACCATCTGGGGCAGTTTGAGATTATATTATGAATCCCAAGAAAAGAAAGATTATGTTTGTAAAATAATCTATTCTTCTGGGTGTGACGCCCTTTTGATTAAATTGGATTCAGTGGGGGCCTCTGACTAAGTTTACTTGATAAAATCAATTTGGGGCTTCTGATTGGGTTACGTCAGTAAGGCATAACTCCTTGGTGGGCTGATATAAACAACACTCACTCAAGAAGACACATGGAAAGGGAGAATGTTCCTTCATTTTTTAGCCTGGGGCCCCAGGAAGAGATGAGCCATTCACCTGATAGTTTTCAGCTGATATAGAAAGCCCGGAAGTGTGAGCCCTATGCCAAGAGAAAGAGGAAGCCCATGAAGGAGAGACCAGGCAGAGATTGGTGACAATCTTGCTTCAACACATGGCAACTGACTTTGCTGAGAAAGCAACCTTAAGTCGGACTCTTTAGGGCCTTGTAACTGTAAGATTTTACCCTAAATAAATACTCTATATAAAAGCCAACAGATTTCTGTTACTTTGCATCAACACCCCTTTTGGCAGACTAATACACCATCATCTGAAACATTTATAGAAAGCTTTCCAGATGTGGTAGGTTTTCCACTGACAACAATCAACTAGGTTTAAAGATTAGGAAGGTACCACATACACAGAGAGGTGGCAGGGGCTTGGGAACGTCAGAAACAGGCAATGAAACAAGTACCAATACTAAGGCAAGAAAGTACAAGTTGTGTTTATTGAACAGTGGGTAAAACATAATAGATGGCAGAAGCTCAAAACAGTTACGCCACAGACCATGTACATGTTGCAATGTTTCTTCTAATATTTTACGTTTACCCCTGTAGATATGAGTGATAGCTTATCCAAGCTGTGACATAGTGCCTCTGTGGTAGACCGCATGGTAGGCCACAGTCCTTCACTTTTACCTGTACTGTCTGCATTTGCATTTAAAAGGTCGTGTGTCTTTCTCTTCCACTTCAACTCGAGATGGGCTTATGACTTCCTTTGACCAATAAAATATAGTTGAAGTCATGAAATCCCAGGTCCAACTCTAAACCTCAAGTCCTTGCGTAGTATTCCTCTCTCTTTTTCTTTTGGAACCTTGTGCATTCACAATATGACAAGCTCAATAGAGCCTGCGAAAGAACATTCATGTTGAGGCCATTCTAGTCCGGCCAACTTCCAGATGATCTGACGGCTGATCTTAACTGCATAGCTGAGCCCAGTCAAGACCAGAAGATTCACCAAACTAATCCAATATGAAATTCCAATCTGAAGAACTATGAGCTAAATAAATGGCCGTCATTTATCTACTGCGTTTTGGGGTTGTTATTTTTGTGGCAAAAGCTAACTGATACAGTTTCACTTCCCTAATTTCAGTGACTGAACCAATAACTAGACTGGGTCAATATGACTTTCTCCCAAGAACTATTTCAACTGAAACGAGGAAAAAGAAGCTCTTTTCTTCGGAGTTCCAAGTGGAGTATGGAGTACAGAATTTTCTTAAACCAGGTGTCCCATTGCATGGAGAAACCCATCTTCAGGAGAAAAAGAATGAAGCTTAAGTGAAAAGAAATAATAACAAGAGAAAGGAAAGTGAGAAGATCCTGACAACCAATCCACGATTCAAAGTTTTCCATAAGTCCAGTTCACCCCTGCCTCCTTACAAGAGTGGGGTACAAAGCAATACCTTGCTCTGTCTGGTTTAAACAAGTCTCATTGGATGTCTGTCAGTTGCAATTGAAAGAGCCCTTACTCAAACTGTTTACCCAAATCAGGGCCAAACCAAATCAAAAGTTATTGAGTTACTGAAAACCCCAGTAGCTCACACACAGGATAAGGTAGTCCATCTATAGGCATTAGGTTAGGAGCTGGTTGTCTTCATTTGTCAGGGAGGTATTGACAGTTATGACACAACAGGTTGCCTTATATAACAGGAATTTATTGCCTCGTGGATTTGGAAGGTAGAAGTACAACAACAAAAATCAAGAAGACTCTTGCTTTCTTCTAGAGCTTGTAGAATCCTGGCAATCCTCTGTCACATGATGATCTCTCTCTCTCTTTGTGTCTGCTCCTCTTGTTTCTACTGACCTCTGGCTTCTACATTCATGTCCAATTTCCTTTGACTATAGAGACTTTAGCTAAATGGATTAAAGCCTACTCAGATTGAATTTTGCCTCATCTAAATGGATATTTGATGTGCCTATTAACAAATTAGCTTATACCTTAACTAATAATAACATCTTGAATGGTCCTATTTACAAATGGCTTCTTACCCACAGAACTAGGATTTAGAACTTGAACATGTCTTTAGGGGGATATGATTTAATCCACAACACTGTTAATATGATATCTTATCCTTAAAGGATTTTTATTCTAATAAGGAAGACAGATAGTTGTATCCATAGTTAAAATAATAGTAAGTGTTAAAATCAAGGGACAATACAGCTAAGTAGGCTCCCTATCCCAGTCTTAAGAAAGTGTGTCTCAGCTTAAACTTGAGAGGAAAGCAGGAGTCCACTTGACAAAAATGGAAAAGAAAGTATTCATGGCTGTAGCCTTTTCTCCAACAAAATATAACTGTCATTGGTTTGTTGATGCTTCCACAGCTGGAATTTCACTTTTGTTTTGTAAAATGATGAAGAGAAGAAGAACCAAAATTAACAATTTTGGATACTTACTATGTGCCAGAAACTCTTTTAAATACATTATATGTTATCTCTTTTAAGCTTATTATATGAAGATTTGTATTATCCAATTATACTTTTACAGCAACCCTGTGAAATAAGGGATATTATATCCCATCTTATCTTATTATATCGTGTTATATGACAAAATTAGCTTCAGAAGAGGTAATTATTTTTCATTTTTTGGAAGAGCACAAATATATTTAAGAGACAATTAAGTCAGTTTTGGTTTTTATACAGTTTTTTAAAGGAATTTATATTTTTTCTGACATTAGCTTTATTTAAATTTACTAAAGTCAATTGATTTTAAAAATCTTTAGTAATTTTAGAGATATAAAATGTATTATTGACTTAAGGCTTCAGCAAATGTTTATTTATATCTAAAATCCTAGCTTAAGGCCCTTGTTACTGTTTCTTTTAACATACTCTGAAAGAGATTCTTTGGAAGCATAATCATGCTACAATGAAGTATAATTAGATGAAATTGAAATGCATAAATTATTGCTTCAGTTGAAAGTTAAAGTTATCTAGTTTTCTCAGTGGGATTCGTAAGAGCTTATCCTAAACATATATTCAGAATTTATATATCTTGCTTTCTTCCCCAATATTTTAACAAAAATGTTTAAAAGTTGGTACATATAATACTTCTCAATATTTCTGTATATTTGCATATTTCTGAGTGTGTTTAATAGAGGAAAAGTAATGGTGCAGGAGAATGGGGATAACTGAGACAAAAAAGGTCCTTTAAAGAGTGAAAGTAGATGGGACCTTGAACATGAGCACCAATGGAATAACTGAGTTTTGGTAGGTTACCTTTTCCCTTTTGAAAGATGAAAAGAAGGAAATGAGAGGTATAGGTACTGCTGCTGTTGTGATTGTTGTTGTTAATCAAGGGAGACATGGAGAAGTAGCAGCTTACGGCTGATGATTTCTGTTTTCTTCATGAAGTATGAGTCCAGACCGTCATTCCTAAATGAAGGTGAAGAGGGAAGGTGGGTTGTTCATGGAGACAAAAGATTTGAAATCTCAAGTGTAGGAAAGGAGCCTAGGGGAGAAAGATCCTGAGGTTTCTGGTCAAGTTTGAGTATCCTTTGATTTTTTAATCATAAACTTCATTGAAAAACATTTTTCACAGTTGTAGGATTTTCTCTAGCAAAATTTAGCTACTGAGTATAGGCATAGAACAGTCAGACGGGAGGGCCTGAAATTGCCAAGTACAATTGTTGCAGGAAGAGGGTGGACTGTGGAATCTATAACCATGTTACTCTGATCAAACAGGATTGGACTAGGGGAGTTATCCGGGTGTACACTGAGTTGATTCCTGTCCTGGGATTGGAGTTACTAGGTAAACTCTTTCAGGTATTTGAAATTAAAGTCCAGGTAAAGTGGTAAAGCTGGAGACATATTTTCTATTTAGTAAAGTAAATAATATGCAAAAGCAGAGAGAGAAGATGCACACACAAAAACACACACTCACAAAGCAGAGACCAGAGACCATGCCTCCTGCCTTACCAGTTCCAAAATCCAGTACCTAATGAAACTTTTGTGTCTGTACCTTTTGCTCTGTGAGACATAAATTCATCTTTCTAATAAATTCACTTTTACTCTAAATCTGATTGAGTGGATTCTGTTACTTGGAATCCAATGATCCAATTACAAAGACACTTTGTAATCCATTTGATTCAGAGTAGACGATACTCTCCTTCAGCATGTCTTACTTGGTCAATCCCCTTAGTATTTTTATTGCCCATAGTGAGAGAGTCTAGTTCTCAGTCTGTATGAGCCTCCCTTATTCTGGTATATCTTACCATCAATGCTTCTCTGATATCTGAACAGTATTACTCAGAAGTTTTGGTTTGCTGTAAGATCAATAGGAACCAGAAGTTTGATATGGTTTCCAATAAAACCAACTATCTAATAATAAATAGAGTTATATGTCTCAAATAAAGGAAGCATTAATCTTAGTACAGTGATTTATGATCAAACTACAAAGGTGAAAAAACTAACTATGGTCTGTCTCCACTAAATGTCAACTACAGTATATTAGCAAGATGTTATTTCTTGTTCACCACTGTTCCCCAAGAGGCTGGAGCACAGGTGTGCAATTAATATTTGGTGCACAACTCAAACCATGTTGCATGAATAAGGCTTGTTCGGTCTGGGACTGTGTCACACGGAGATTTAGACAAGGAATGGTGGAGATTTTTCTCTTCTTCAATATCTGTAAAGTAAGATTATTCCAGTTAGTCTAAGAGGAAAGAATTATAAAAGAAATACTCAATCCATGACTTTCTGTAATCCTCCCAGACCCAATGTGTCTAATAACATTATTTGTCTCATTAGGAGACTGAATCTTTGCTCTAAGCTTGTGTAACTACATCTGAACCTCACCCTATGTCTATGAAGTGTCATCTTGAAAACTAATGAGAAAAATATGCAGATCTTCCCCACGCAAATCCCCTTCACACTGGCCATTATTTTCAAACTAGCCTCCCATGAGAGTAGGAGCTGACGGCTTTGACTGTAACCACGTTCAATCTGCCTGTATGAACTCAAAATGGACAGTCAGTCCAGCCGAGGATCTGGTGCACACCTGCTATCATAATTAGCGCTAAAATATGATGTTTTGCTCAATCACTAAACTAAAGAAGTTTAAACAAAATGCAGCTTCAGTTTTTCAACAGCTGATTGGAGGCCTCTGAGGTATCTTAAAAATCATGCTGTTGTTAAATAAAGCACTACTGCCTTAATTTAGGAATGTTTTCTTCTTATGCTTAAAGGCAGGGATTCTATAGGACCTACGATAAGCCTAGACATCTGCTTAATTAAAAAAAACCACCCAGGGTGCTGTAGTAGGTGGTGGACAGCATTTTGATAAAGAATGCCTTAAGGAGTGAAGAAAATGGAGCTGGTTTCCAGATATTGGTTTAGGAGAACTGAACTTTTTCTTTCAGTTAAAAGCTTTTAACATTATTTATGTTCTATGAAAAAACTAGTTCCATTCGCATTTCCAGATTAGTATTTTAATGTTGTAATAGGCATCAATTCCATATTATTTAAAGTCTACTTGAGCACAAACACAAATTATTTTAGCTTTCCTACTATTCCAAAATTTATGCCAGTATACCTTCTACATGTTTTTCCAGTCACAACCAGGGCATATCCCCAATCCATGCTTGGCAGAGTCTTTCCTTGTTGGACACAATTCACAACCTTAAATGTTAAGGGTTCTTCATTCACATATTCAGCAAAGAAACAGAGGCCATGTGGGCATATTTATGTTGCCACATTGCCAACAGTGTCTTTTCTTCCTGCACCTTCAGTGACTGACCTTGAAATATCTAGGTCATTTTCTGTCCTGTATGCTCTCTCCATGTTTTCTTACTTGTATTCTCTCTCACTGTTTCTATCTTCCCTCACATCAATGCTCTCATTTTCATATCTTCAAATAATTTAGAAGACGTTATTCTTTTTTTTTTCAATAGGAAAGTTTCCTTTGTTCACCCTCTGATCATATAAAATTCCTAAATTTATGCTTATAATTTAGAACTGAAAAAGAACTGAAAAGAGCTATATTCATGAATCTATGATGATACAAAGTAAGTGTATTAAAAGAGAAGATGAAGCCAGATGAAAGTAAGAGGACTTGTGGAATTGTGGGAGATTAAATGTGTCAGCAAAGAGGTAAAACCCCAGAACTATGTGAATTAAGATCAGGGTGAGTCAGAATACAAAAGGCAGTGCACTAATGGAGCCACTAGAAATTATGTGGAAAGCTGAGACTTTAAAGGAATCTGATGTGTGCAGCGAGCCATAAACTTAAAACACTTAGGGACTGATGTATTTCTGTTTTAGTGACTCAGGAGAAATGAGGACAAAGAATTCTTCTTTCTCAATTCATTATGGACCAGAGAAAGATAGAAATAAAAAGAAACATTTGTAAAATAAACATGTTTGTTGTTATACTTGGTTTTTTGTTAGTTTGTTTTAGGTTTTTTGCAAATCTACATTTGCATTGGCATTTACGAAAATGATCTTCCACCCTTCTGATCACTCTTTGTGATAATTATTGTGGTCTCTATTTATCAAAGAGGAAACTGAGATTCAGGAAAGTCAAATAATCAATCCAAGATCACATGGTAACTTCATGGAATTTAAGAGTTAAACCCCCAAATCACGTTTCTTTCTTTCTGCCAAAGAGAGAATTAGAGTAAGAATCTCTAAACTCATGGGATTTGAAAAAGAAACTGTAACTTTGGTAATATATAAACTATGTTATCTCATATTTATTTATTTCTTCATTCATTCATTCATTTGAAATTACTTAATCAGTGGTAAACACTTCTGTATGTGCTATAGGTTCTGGGAAACAGCAGCAGGTATGGCAGGTAAAGGATTGACAATAGACACACTATGTACCACTGATTTGCTTCCCTTTATCTGGTCCTACTTTGATTTATGTCTACTCCAGGGCAGCAGCTAGAGAACAATGTGACAGGCCTGAAGAAGGGCATAGGAAAGAAAAGAAATGACAGTAATGAGACCTGGAAATGTAGTCCCAAATCAAAGGTGCCCTTTGCCTGGAGTGGTAGGGAAAAAGTAGCTGGTGAATAAGGAGACTTGAGATATAACCAAGAGAGGGGTTTTTGCTTCACTGCTCCATTACACCAAGGTCAAGAAATGATTTTTAAGAAGCCATAAATAGTAAAATTGTGGTTCATGTAGAAATTTGCATCAACCCTACCTACTCCTAATCCTGCCA
>PVKH010009009.1:0-19101 GCA_004027955.1 Chaetophractus vellerosus
AAAAAAAAAGAACAAGTACACAAAAATCATTAATGATATAGATGTGAATAACACTATATAAAAATTGTTGTATTTGACATTAATAAAATATTTCACTCCTTAATAACGGAATACACATCTTTCAGGTGAAATGAGAACATTTCCCAAAACAGGCCACATTTCATGTCATAAAACAAGTCTCATTAAATTTCAGTCATTTCAAATCATTTGAAATATGCCCTCAGCCCGCTCCCCCCCCCGCAGCCCAGCCAATTAGAACTGTTTTTACTGCAAGGTGGGCTGAGCTGGCCCAGCTAATAGGAGGCTCTGGTGTATTGGTTCCCTGTTCTGTTCCCTGGCCCCAACATTCACCTGCCTTCTTCCTACAAGTGACCCCAATGGTACCCCTACTCTTCATCCCCCCTTCAGGTATTCCCCTATCCTCAACACTGATAGGGCTTCTCCTCCTGAAGTGAGCAGTCTTTGTAGACTCTGCCCATATTATAAGCTTTGACTAGATGGCTACTGCCCTGGAAACAGGCATCATCAAGCTCTCCTACAACAGTCTGCTGGAGAAAGCAGAGGAACAAGAGAGTAGTGGGAGAAAAAGGAGGCACAAAGAATGTGGCATGGGGAAGCTGTCTTTCTAAGCATGGTGATGCAAGCTGTACCTGTTCTGAAGATGGGCAGTTCCTAGGAAGAGATCAGAACTGGCCCATCCTAGTCATAAGCACAGCTGCACATCAGCTCCATTTCCCTTTTTCTTTCTGTCCCAGCCATGCCCTGTGCTCGTGGCTCTGTACATACTATGCCTGGACTGGTCTGATCAACAATGCTGTTCAAGGTCTTTGAACACTTTGTGAGCAACTCAGACTTTGAGTAGATCACCCTGTTGTCATAGTGCGTCTGGCTCTTTCCAGAGTTCCTGCAGATACTTGAGACTGAATGCCAGCATCTTAAACTAAGGCTGAAAAACTGGCAAGAAGGACAAGACATACCAATGCAAGCATTCCCGCTCACCCACATTCCCACTTGTCCTCAGGGTCTAATACAAAACAGGAGAAGCTGCCTTCACCATCTCTCCAGCCCCATAAGCAAAGTTGATGAAAACCCTTGGAGTCAGGCTCTGAGCCCTCTTACTCACTTGATCCAGTTGAAGTGAAAAAATAGATAACCAGAATCATCTTATATATGGTTAGCAATTTATATTCATATTTCAAGCTCTTCATAAATAGAAAACTCAGGTATAGTGGCTTCACTGGTGAATTCTCCCCCAAATTTGAAGAAATATTAGCAATTATATACAAAATCTGCTAGCATATAGAAGAGGCTAGAACATTTTCTTATTTATTTTATGAACTTAATACCATCCTGATAACAAAACCCAACAAACATATCATATAAATAGAAAAAATACTAATAATATCCCTCATGAAAATAGATTTTTTAAAAATCCTCACCAGAATAACAGCAAATTAAATCTAGCAACATATTAAAGATAATACATGACAAATTGTGGTCTATTGCATGAATGCAATATTGGTATGGTATTTGAGATCAAGCAATGAAATATAGCATATTAACAGAATGAAACATGCAAAAATACATATGATAAACTCCAGAGAGGCCAAATAAACACTTTACAAAAATCCAATATTCATTGCATACAAAAACTATTAGAAAATTAGAAAAGAAGTAGCATTCTTTAACCTGAGAGGCCACCTCATACGAACTTGACATCATACTTAATGGTAAAAGACGGAGTATTGTGGAAATATTGTGGAAAAGGCAATGATGTTTATATTTATTCCTCCCCAAAAATATATTGGAGGCCCTAGCCAGTTCAATAAGGCATGAAAAATAAATAAAAACCTTGCAGATTAATAAAAGAAGAAGTTAAGCTACTCTTGGCAGACAACAAGATCCTCTATGTGATAAAAATACAAAATACTTTACAAAGAATCTACTGGAACTAGTAAGTACTTTGAAAGTTCACATGATACAAGAATAATTTTTAAAATCAATTGAATTCCAGAAAATATCAATTGGAAATTGAAAAAAATTACAATTTAAAATAGCAGGAGGTGGGCACATGGGTACCCCTAAAATCTCTGTGTAACACTTATATAATCAATATATCCTAAAAAAAATAAAATAAAAATTTAAAAAAAGAAAAAAATAGCACCAAAATTTCTGTGTAACACTTATGTAATCGATGTATCCTAAAAAAATAAAATAAAAATTTAAAAAAAGAAAAAAATAGCATCATAAGATATAAACATATTAGAAACAAAATATTCAAAATACATGCAAAATCTGTGTGCTGAAATATAAATATCTAATGAAAGAAATCCCAGATGACCTGAATAAAGACATATATAATTTTCATGGATTGGAAAACTCATTATTATGATGATAGCAATCTTTTCAGAGTGAGCTTGACAATACATTTCCAATCAAAAGCTTTGGAGGCACTTCTGTTCTCAGCTCTTATATATACACAACACCCAGAGTCCATCATTAGAGCTTTGATTTGACCACATCATTAGGACATGCAGGGTTGAGTCCCTGCCCCCTTTGTGGACTATATAAATGGACACTCAATCCAGGAGACATACACAAGTAGATACATAGAGAAGATACACAGAGGAAGAGAGACAGCGCTATAGACACGGGAGAGGACTCAGGAAGAGAGATGAGCCATTCTCCTGATAGTTTACAGCTGAGCTTGTGAAGAGAACAGAGCAGCTGAGCCCAGAAAGAACGAGCCCTGGGAAGAGAGATGAGCCCTGCCAGCCTACAGCTGAGATTGGAAGAAGCTGGACCCATGGAGCCTTAAGAGGGAAAAGGAAGGCTGAACCCTCCCAGACATTGCCTGCATTCTTGCTTCAAAATGTGGCAACAGAGTTTGGTAAGGAAGTAACCTTGAATTGAACTCTTTAGAGCCTTGTAACTGTAAACTTTTACCCCAAATAAATATCCTTTATAAAAGCCAACAGATTTCTGGTATTTCGCATCAGCATCCTTTTGGCTAACTAACACAACATTAAACAACTAGTCAAACTGAAGAAATTAAAATAAAATCTGACCATACTAAGAGTTGGTAATGATGAGGATCAGCCGAAATTTTCGTACATTGCTGGTAGGAATGCAAAATGATAGGAAAACACCTTAGCACTTTTCAATAAATGGAAACATACACTTACCTTACCATATTTACTAGGAATCACACAAATAGTTATTTATGCCAGAACAATGGAAAATTATGATCACACCAAAAGCTGTTAAAATATTTATTGTGCCTTCATTCTTAAGGGGCAAAACCTATAAACAAAACAAATACTTTTCAACCCATGAAAAGATAAACTATGGTACATCCACACATTGAACTGTACTCAACAATAAAAAGCAACAGACTACCTATACACATAACACCATGGATGAATCTCGAGTGTCATATGTAATGATAGAAAACAGATTCAAAAGGCCACATATGGAATGATTCCTTTCATATGTCATTCTGGCAACTGCCAAGCTTTAGGAACAGAAATCAAGTCAGTTGTTGCGGAGGGGGTAGGGGAAAAATATATCATAAATTTGTACAGGGGGATTTATTGAAGTGATGGAACTAACTGATCTATATCCTGATTGGGTTGATGGCTACATGACTGTGTGCATTTGTCCAAACTCACAAACCTGTATTCTAAAATGAGTGAATTTTATTAATGTAAATGAAACCTTAATAAAACAAAATTAAAATTGAAAGATCACTATACATCCCCTTAAATGTTTGTCTGCATAGAATTAACTAGAGCTAAATAGAGCCGGCTGTATAGCCCAGTGGATAGGGCGCTGGTTTACCACATGGGAGGCCCTAGGTTCGGTCCCGGGGGCCTCTCTGGGCTGGCAGACCGCTTGAGAAGGCAAAAAGCTGCTGTGGGTGGGCAGAGCCACCATGGTCGGGGCAAAAGCTGCTACAGGCAGGGCAAAGCCACCACTGGCAGAGCAGAGCCACCTGGGAGCAGAGTGGAGCCGCCCGCAGGCAGGGCAGAGCCGCCCGCAAGCGGGGCAAGCCACCCGCGAGTGGGCAAGGCCACCGCTCACTGGTGAAGCTGACTAGGCGTGTCACCGCAGCGTGGCGGGGGGGGGGGGCGGGGTGTGGGGAGACAAAAAGCAGAAAATAAAAAAATAAATCTTTAAAAAGAAAAAACTAGAGCTAAATATTTATATATATTTTCTTTTTATGTGATACCTTCATACAATGACATATATAAATTATAAGTGTACAATCTCTACATTTTCAAAAATTCTTATACCCAGGTAACCAAAACTACTATCAAGATTTAAAAATTACCATAACCCTAGGATTAGCAATAAGATCTGTTCTACTCCAAAGTTAGCACCACTCTTCTACTTCATTTTACTTTTCATAATGTTAGATCCTTGAGACAATGTCCACTAAATATAGTATCACTACGGGATTAAATCTTCAGTTTCTTGAGTGGTTCTTTCATTATATGCAGCATTATAACAAATCAAAACATTATGCAATTGACTAAATTACATGATATATGAAATTATGTCTATTTGGTGTTGAATTATAGTTTCAGTTTATTTACTAGCTATTTTATTTTTCATGTAATCTTCTTAAAAACATGATTATGAAACATTATTATCACCATCTCACAGGGAATAATCACTGAACTTGGAGAAGAAATGAGCAACTCCTTGCAAGGAAACTATAAAACAAATGATTTTATTACCCTCCAGCCTTGATATCCACATTTTAAACAGATTTTATTGCCTATCAATAATTTTCTATGTGATTTTTTCCAAAGATTACCCAAATACCAGGTAATACTTTGAAAATACCACTGCCTACATTTTCGGAAAACTGACGGCACTGGCTATTTTTTGTTTATTTGTTCATTTTTGTTTTCTTTTGTTTTTTTTTTTTCCCCTAGGAGAATCCCCAGGCCTGTTTCCTGTATCTTTAATTTGTGAATTTAAAGTTTCTATAAAAGGTTCCCCCTTTTTCTATTAAAGTCCCTCAAGAAATCATTACACACACACACACACATTATGAACACATTTGCAATGGAAAATAAAAGAAGGCTAAATGTTTATCACTGGAGATGGAAAGAGGACAAAATATTATTTGGGACTCCTAGCATGTGGGGATATTGATTTTGGAGAATGGAAAGAAATTTTTTAATAAAATTATTTGGCTACATGTAGGCAATATAAGAAAAAAACCTACAGAGCCTGAATGGCTCCCTAAAATTCAGAACATTTCCTTTTATTTAAGAGTATGTTTCACTTTCTTTATGTGGTAATAAATATTTCTTCATATAAAATATTCATGGAATAAAAAATACACTAGAGATAAAATTACTAAAAAGTTGTCTGGCAGTTCAAGATTAAAGAATGAGAACATTTAACAGTGTGATCATTATCGATATTTCTATGAAATCTTCCTTATGCATTCTGGCAGACACCTGAATTGATCTATATCAACCAGAAAAGGAAACATAAACTAATGTGGACACAATGCAAAAGGAAATTGATACTAGGTCAGGAGAAAAAAGAATAAATGAAGCATTTATTGGAATGTATTCAGACTACTATTGCCAAAACTGGGTGATCAAATGAGTCTTCAAATGTCTATATTTTCAAAAAATTAAAGATTCTTTAATACTGTTTTGCTACACTGAATCACTGAATCACTAGATACTTCCTAACAACATGTAACGAATTTTTATTTAATTGGTTTAAAGGCTTAGATACTTCTTATCTGAAGATCACTTTACTTAAAAGTATCATATCATGCATGTAGAAAGAACTCTCAAGATAGGTACTACATCAGGTAAATATATTTGGGTGGGTGGTGTCTTAGTTTCCCAGGACTGCTGTAACAAGTTACCACAGACCTGGAAGCTTAAACAATAGAAATGTACTGTGTCACAGTTCTGGAGGCTAGAAGTCAGAATCAAGGCATTGGCAGGGCCATGATCCCTCTTAAATCTCTACAGTTTTGGCAGTGGCAAGCAATTAATGATTTTCCTTAACCTGCGGCATAATTCAGTCTCTGCCTTCATGACTGGCCATCTCTCTATGTGTCCAAATTTCCTTTCCTTATAAGGACACCTGTCATATTGGAATAGGGCACACCCTAATCCAGTTTTACATCATCTTAACTAACATCTTCAAAGATCCTATTTCTAAATAGGATCATATTCACAGGACTGGGTGTTAGGATATGAACATGTCTTTTTGGGGAACACAGTTCAATCCATAACAGATGGTTAGTGATATTGACAATGCTAAATATAGGCATAGTGGAAATAGACCATGTGATTTGAGTATCACTGAGAAAGCTGTATATTCTCAAGTATTTACTCCAATACATGAATAGTCATGATTAAAATCATAGAGATTAATGAACAAAGTTATGAACTTAACTCTAAAAGTTTTAAAGGAGATTGGTGCTTGTAACTCCTGAGGGCTCTCAGCAGTGGGGGAAATGGAAACTGTGCTGGGACACAGGAGGCAGAGCTTAGAATGGTATAATGCTGGAGGAGTAACGAGACAAATGTAAATATTATATTCCTCATAATATAACCACTGTGCCCAAAATGGTCATTTATCCTTTTTTTTTTTTTATTGGTTACATATCTCCCCTTTCTGCTTGCTCTTGCTGTGTTCATTTCTCTGCGTTCTTCTGTGTCCGCTCTGTCTCCCCCCACTGCGGCGACGCGCCAAGTCAGGTCACCGCGCAGGCGGCTCTGCTCCGTTTGTGGGCGGGTCTGCTTCTGTTCACAGTCAGCTCCGCTTCTGTTCACGGGCAGATCTGCTCTGTTTGCGGGTAACTTGCCCTGCCCGTGGTGGCTTTGTCCTGCCCGTGGTGGCTTTTTTTGCCCTGCCCATGGTGGCTCTGCCCTTCTCAAGGCGGTCTGCCCGCTTTGGAGAGGTCCCCGGGAACCGAGCCCCAGGCCTCCCATGTGGTGAACCGGCACCCTATCCACTGGGCTACAGCCGGCCCCCTGGTCATTTTTTAGTTTGCTCTGGTCTAACTGATGATAATTTTAATAAAATATCTACCAAAAATAACATTTATTTAGAACTTAATTATCATAGAAATTTGCTAAGCATTAGTCTTGGGAATATTTTTAGACTTGTACTATTGACCATAACTCATTCTTTACAGTAGGGGTCACTGTGTCTTATGATTTTACTTTTAATTTTTATTCTAGTACCATATATATGACCTAATATGTTCCCCTTTCACCATATTTCTTACATATATGATTTGGTGCCATTAATTACATTCACAGTGTTGTACTAGTAACACCACCATCCTCTTCCAAACCTCTACAATCAATCTGTGTTAGTCAGGGTCTTTTACAGAAACAGAACTGACAGGAAATATCTGTAAACATCATGTGATTTTATAAAATTGTTTCCCATGACTGTAGAGATTCATGAGTCCAAATTCCTAGGGCAGGCTGCAAGCTGAGAACTCCAGCTGAATACCTTCATTCAGCTTCAGAGAAGCTGGCTGACTGAAGAAGAAATGAAAATTCTCTCTTCTGGCTGCTGAAATTATCACATCTCCTTTTAAAGCCTACAACTAAGTGGATGAAGGCAATCTCCTCAGTTGATTGTAGATCTAATCAGCCATTGATGTAATCAACTCACTGATGATTTAAGTCCATGAAATGTCCTCACAGTACAATTTGACCAGTACTGTCTTGACCAAAAAATTGGACACCTTTACCTGGCCAAATTGATACATGAGCCTAAACATCACAGTCCACCCATTGTCTACTTGGCATCCATACACATCTCCTTAAACCATACTTAATCTCTAAATAAAAACAATAACAGACTTTTCCCTGATAATACTCAACTGCCCTCATACAACTGGAAATGCATTAATCCCTTCTGAATAGGGTACAAGCCCTCGAGCAATATTTATTCTTAAACTTGATGTCCTATAACTTAAATACTATATCATGAAACTAATACAACTTATGCTATATGATAAGGTGAGATCTTTCTTTGCCAAAGGCTGCCAATGCAAAAAAAAACAACAAAAAAACAAAACAAAAAACAAAATGCCATTGACTTGGCTTTTACAATAGGGATTTATTAGGGGAAAATCTTACAGTTCCAAGGCCATGAGATGTCCAAATCAAGGCACCATCAGAGACATTTTCTCAACAAGTACATCTGCTGGGAGATCCTGTAGTCCTACCATGTGATGAGGCAAGATAGTGGGTCTGGTTGTTTCTCTCTACTCTTCCAGCACTCAGCTGTGGGTAATAAGGCATCACTTCCTGGGCCTCATCTCTTTGAGCCTTTCAGGGCTTTTTCTGTCTTTCTGCAGCTGTAGGCAAACCTGGAGCCCTCTCTCACTGTTTTCTCCTTCTTCTCACATGGCAGGATGAAAATGGTGCTTCCTTTCTCTGTGTGTCTTCTTTCACTCTGTGTCTCTGTTTATATAAAGCGCCAGTAAGAGGGCACAGACCCAACCTGACTCATGCCTCACTGATGTAGTACAATCAAAAGCAATCAAATTAAGTGATCTAATCAAGGTCCCTTAACCTAATCTAATGCAATTAAAAAGACTAGCACCCACAGGAATGGATTAGTTAAAAAACATAATATTTTTGGGGAGGATTGCCAAGTTCAAATTATTACAGGGGATATGATAGGGAAGAAAACAAAGATATTTATTTTAAGTACAAATACAAACAAACTAATCAAAAGGTCCCTTAAATGAACCTAACCAAAAGCTCCCATATACAATAGGTTTACATACATAAGGATTGGCTAACTTAAGCACATACTTTTCTGGGGACCACAAAAGACTCAAACCAACACATTCCACTTTCTGGACCTCAAAAATATAGTTCTTTCCAAATGCAAAATACATTCATTCCATCACAATATTTCAAAAAGCCTAAAATAATTTCAGTAAAAATGCTAAGTACAAAATCTCATCATAATCAGTTATAGGCATGCAATCTGTAGTGGGGCAAAATTCCCCTCCACGTGTAGACCTATGAAACTCAGAAAACAAGTTATCCGCTTCCAATATAAAAAGGAGGGACAATTGTAGAATAAACATTTCTATTGCCATAGGTCTCTGGAACTCAGACTGTTATGATTACTGCTTTGAGTCTGCCATTCATTGTGGTAGCCACACCCAATTTGTCTTTGACAATTAAGTTCTGCCACATGCCTTCTGCCAACCCAGGATCTGATCATCCCCATAAAATCCTTAAGGATTCTAGTTCAGAGACAGGATTTCCAAGGTAATATCTGAACTACAGATAAGAGCAGCTATAGAGCTCTTCAGGGAAGATGGAATTAGTCTCACAAATTTATTCCTTGTAGTCCTGGTGAAAGGTGTATCTCCTAGACATTCCTGATGTGGGTAAGCAGGTCATAAATGATAAAACCATTCTAACATTCCAATCTCTCTAAGCCTTTGGTTCCCCTCATGTAGAGTATACCAAGACAGTTTTGGCATTTTGCCCTGCCCTCAGGTAATGTCAACCATCTTTTGATCCATAATGCTGCTAGTTTTGAGTGGGGGCCAGAACAAGAGTAGGCACTGTGACAGGTCTAGGCTGCTGTGCAAGCTGCTCTGCCACTTGGGCCATATGATCCAGCAGATCCAATTGTGTGAGAAGTGTCAGCGGCAAATAGAGATGTTGTCTGGAGCCTTTCACAGGCCCCTATAGGAGAATTAAAATGCAGGCCATTAGGGTTGTGAGCAAAGCCAGGACATCCTCTGCAGCTAACTACTCTCCTTTTGCGAATCCCACTTGATCATGGTGTTTAATTCTTTAACGTGCTGTTCGATTTGATGTGAAAGTATTTTGTTAAGGACATTTGCATCTCTATTCATAAGGGATATTGGTTTGGATTTTCTTTTCTTGTAGTATCGTTATCTGGCTTTGGTATGAGGGTGATGTTGGCCTAATGGAATGATGTAAGTTGTGTTCCCTCTTGTTCAATTTTTTGGAAGAGTTTGAGCAGGTAGGATTGGTATTAATTCTTTTGGGGATGATTGGTAGACTTCACCTGTGAAGACATCTGGTCCTGGAATGTTTTTGTTGGGAGGATTTGGGTGCCTGATTCAACTACTTGTAATTGGTCAGTTGAGATCTTCTATTTCTTATAGAATAAGTGTAGGTTTTGATATTTCTTATAAAGTCAATGTACATTTTGATATGTTGTGTTGTTTTCATTGACTCAAGATATTTACTGATTTCCCGTGTAATTTCGTCTTTGACTCACTGATTGTAAAAAAGTGTATTTGTCTTCCATATATTTTTCTATTTTCTAGTTCTGTGCTATTATTTATTTACAGCTTCATTCCACTGTGTCAGAGAAGATGCTTTGTATAATTTCAATCTTTAAAAATTTACTGAGACTTGTTTTATGTCCCAACGTGTGGTCTATCCTGGGAAAATGATCCATGTACACTTGATAAAAATATATCTACCCGTCTGGGGTTGCAATGTTCTGTATGTATATACTAGGTCTAGTTCATGTATGTTGTTCAAGTTCTGTTTTCTCATTGATCTTATCTCTAGGTTTCTATCTATTGAGCAGAGTGGTGTATTGACGACTCCAAATCTTATTGTAGAGATGTCTATTACTCCCTTTAGTTCTGTCAATGTTTGCCTCATGTATTTTGGGGCATCGTGGCTAGGTACATAAATATTTATGATTGTTATTTCTTCTTGGTGGATTGATGCTTTTATTAATATATAATGTCATCCTCTTTCTCTTGTAACAGCATTGGATTTAAAGTCTATTTTGTTCATATTATTATAGCTACCCCAGCTCTATTTTTGAAATAATTTCCATGGATTATCTTTGTCCATCCTTTCACTTTCAACTTTTTTGTGTGTTTGGGTCTAAGGTAAGACTTTTTATTTTTTGCAGGTTTTATTCCAGTGAGGAATACCATGCATAACCCTCCACATTGTTTCAACTTGGTGGCTAAATTAGATTTTTTTAAAAGAAGCTTTAGATTACATAAATGTTACATCAAAAATATAGGGGATTGCCATATACCCCACCTCCTCCCCCTCCCCCATTTTCCCCCATTAACAACATCTTTCATTAGGGTGGCATATTTGTTACAAATGATGAGCACACATTGAAGCACTGTTACTAAGGATGGTCTAGAGTTTACATTATAGTTTACACTTTGCACCACACAATTTTATAGGTTTTTTTTTTTTTAGATTTATTTATTTTATTACATATCTCCCCTCCCCCCTGCTGCGGCGACGCGCCGAGACTGGTCACTGCGCAGGCGTGGCTTTCCCCGCTTGTGGGTGGCTTCTGCTTCCATTCACAGCCGGCTTTCAGTTCGCGGGTGGCTGGCTGCGCTCCATTTGGGGGCGAACTGCCCTGCCTGTGGCGGCTTTTGCCTGTCCGTGGCAGCTTTTTGCCCTGCCCATGGCGGCTTGCCATTCTCAAGGCGGTCTACCTGCTAGGAGAGGTCCCCGGAAACTGAACCTGGGGCCTCCCATGTGGTATGCTGGTGCCCTATCCACTGGGCTATCGAGCTGGCCCCATTTTATAGGTTTTGACAAAATTTATAATGGCCTGTATCCATGATTGCAATGTCATGCAGGACAATTCCAATGTCCCAAAAATGCTACATTTTTACACCTATTTTTCCCTCTCCCTCCCCTAAGAACCTCTGGTGGCCACTGCCCTTATATCAATGATTTGAGTTCTTCCATTGCTAGAATAATAAGAAGTCTACTTCAGTCTATAGTTGCATTCCCCCTTTATGTTTGTTCATTTCTCAATATTGAGGATTTGGGGATGGTGATGTAAATCAAGATTCTTGTAAACAACATATAGTTGAATCATGCTTTTTTCTCCATTCTGCCAATCCATTAATATTCAGCATTATTATAATTAAGGCAGTACTTAGTTTACCCATTTGTCCTTTGGTTTTTATATGTCTTACCATTTTTGTCTCTCTTTTCCTTTACTGCAGTCTCCTGTTTTATATAACTGAACTTTTCTGATGCATCTGACTGATCGCTTTCTCATTTCTGTTTCAGGATAATTTAAAAATACTTTGTAATTACCCTGGGGCTTGTATTACACAACCTATGTCTGCAACCTATTAACCTGAAAAGATACCAGCTTAGCTTCAATAGCATACACATTCTCTGCTGCCATATCCATCTGTTTCCCCTCTTTATGATGTTTTGATTCCTCATTACTTCTTTATATTTTTCATGTCCATTATTTGGAAATATGCCTTTTTCTTGTTCAATTGTATTCTGACTCTTACAGGAACAAAAGAGTAGAGTTCTATATTGAGGATACAGTACTACTGAGGTTTGCATTTACCCTTTTAGTTACCTTTACTGAATTGAAGATCTTCGTATCTTCACACTACTTCAAGCCACTCTCTTGTCTTTTCCTTTCAACTTGAAGAACTCCCTTTAGTAACTCCTAAAGGGCAGATATTTTGTTGATGAAATGTCTCAGTTTCTGTTCATTTGTGAATGTTTTAAACTCTCCCTCATTTTTGAAGGACAGTTTTGCCAGATAAAGAATTTTTGGAGTCAGTGTTTCTCTTTCAGTACCTTAAATATATCACACAATTGCAATCTCACCTACTTTTTTTCCAATGAGAAATTGGCACTTAGTCTTATTGAGGATCTCTTGCATATAACAAATGAATCATTTCTCTTGCTGCTTTCAGTATTCTCTCTTTACCTTAGCTATTTGACAATCTGATTAGTATGTGTCTTGGTGCAGGTCTATTAGAGTTTATTCTGTTTGGAGTTCTTAGGCATGTGTATTTATGTCTGTCATAAGAGTTAGGAAATTTTGACTATTACTATTATTAACTCCACTCAAGTTAAGGCAGAAAGCCACACAAAAAATTTTCTGTTGGGTATTTATTCACCTGTCTCTCCTCAGAGTGAAAATGGGTAGTATCATACACTGTCAATTATGGGCTCAGAGCTGCTGTCAAATAAAAAATGGAAGAAACCATCCTACATTCCTACCAACAGTGAATAAGCATTCCTATCTCTCCACATCCTCTCCAACATTTACAGTTTTCCAACTTTTGAATAGCAGCCAGTCTAGTAAGTGTGAAATGATATCTCATTGTAGTTTTGATTTTCATTTCCCGAATTGCTAGCAAGTTGAACATTTTTTCATGTGTATCTTCACTATTTGTATTTCTTCTTTGGACAGTTGTCCTTTCAAGTCTTTTGCCCATTTTTCAATCAGATATTTTATCTTTCTGTTGACAATTTGCATGATCTACTTATATATCACGGATATTAAACCCTTATCAGATATGTGATTGCCAAATTTTTTTCCCATTGACTCAGTTGCTTTTTTACCCTTTTGACAAAATCCTTTGAGGTGCAAAAGGTGTTGAATTTTGAGGAGGTCCATTTATTTCTTCTTTTTTTGCTCATGCTTTGAGGGTAAGGTTTGAGAAACTATGGCCTACACAAGATTTTGAAGATGTTTCCTACATTTTCTTCTAGAAGTTTTATCATTTTTTTATATATATATTTAAGTCCTTGATCCATTTTGAGTTAATTTTTATATAAAGTGTGAAATAGGGGTCTTCCTTCTTTCATTTGTATATGGCTATTGAGATATTCCAGCATCATTTGTTGAATAGACTATACTGGTCCAGCTGGGTGGGCTTAACTGCCTTGTCAAAAATCACTTGACTACAGTCAAGTGATGTGAGGGTCAATTTCTGAGTTCTTGATTCGGTTCCATTGGTCAATCTATCTGTCCTTATGCCAATACCATGCTGTTTTTACCACTGTAGCTAAGTAATGTGCTTTAAAGTCAGGAAATGAGAGTCCTCCAAATTCATTCTTCATTTTTAAGATATTTTTGACTATTCAGGGCCCCTTATCCTTCCAAATAAATTTGATTATTGGCTTTTCGATTTCTGCAGAAAAGGCTGTTGGGATTTTTATTGAGATTGAGTTGTGTCTGTAAATCAGTTGGGGTAGAATTGTCATCTCATCGATATTTAGTCTTCCAATCCATAAACACAGAATATCCTTCCATTTATTTAAGTCTTCTTTGGTTTCTTTTAGCAATGTTTTGTAGTTTTCTGAATGCAGGTCCTTCATGTCCTTGGTTAAGTTTATTCTAAATATATGATTGTTTTAGTTGCTATTATAAATGGAATTTTTTTTTCCTGATTTCCTCCTCAGATTGCACATCAGTAGTGTATAGAAACGCTATTGATTTTTGCATATTAACTTTGTATTCCGCCACTTTGCTGAACTTGTCTATTAATTCTGGTAGCTTTGTTGTGGATATTTCAGGATTTTCTAAATATAGCATCATGGATGGTATGGCAGTTCCTAAGGAACTGAATATAGACTTGCTATAGGACCCAGCAATACCATTGCTAGGTATATACCCAGAAGCAATGAGAGCAGTGACATGAATAGATATCTGCACACCAATGTTCATAGCAGCATTATTCCACGATAGCCAAAATTTGGAAACAGCCTAAGTGTCTGTCAACTAATGAATGGATAAACAAATTGTGGAATATGCACACGATGGAATACTTTGCAGTGGTAAGAAGAAATGAAGTCATGAAGTATATGACAACATGGATGAACCTGGAGGACACATATTGCATGATTGCCCTATTGTTAAATAAATATATTATGTGAAATATAAATATACTATGTGAAATATGAATATGGTTAAGAAATGCATATAAATGACTTTTTCTTTGAAGCTGGGCAAATGTAAGTTAATAATACAAAATGTTAATATCAGACCAAAAAAAAATCCAGAAACATTATACTAAGTGAAAGAGACCATACACAGTGTATTACATATTATATGATTGTATTTATATGAACTGTAAATATATATCAATTTCTAAAGATGAAATGAGATTAATGGTTATGTAGATCTGAAGAATGAATGGTAAGCAGTATGGAGTCTTTCTTTTTGGGGTAATGAAATTGTTCTAAAATTTTTTAGATGATGAATGCACAACATTGTGATTATAATAAAAGCCATTGATTAAATACTTTGGATCAAATAGCCAGAAATAGCAGCTATGTATAGTGGGGGCAGCATAGAGAGATTGAGAGGTAAGGAATTTTCTTGTTTGCCTGTTTTTGTTTATTATTATTATTGAAATAATGAAAATGCTCTAATAATGATTGAAGTGATGAATGTACAACTATGTGATTATACCAAATACCAGTCATTGTACACTTTGGATGAATTGTATGCTTTATTAATATGTATCAATAAAATTGATTTCTTTAAAAAAGTAAAGAAATATTTTCCTTATGTTGTTGGCTTTGTAAAATAATCATTTCTTATCCTAGGATAATATAATTTTTTCTCACTTAAATAAATGTTAGAAAGGTTTGGATACTAATCTCAAAAAAAGTTTTATTTTATATTTACTGCTATGCATTTCTTATTGATGCTTAACTCAGTTGCCTATTTAAGAAAAATTAATTTATAATATATCTAGTATTCCAAGGTCTTAATTGATTTGAGTAACATCAATTTTGTTTAAAATTCCTTCCTCTGCCAAAAAAGAACATTTTAAATCAAAATTTATATTTGAATAATTAATTATATTAATTATAATATAAAACATAAATCCTATCATTGCAAGTACAGATACATAGCACACTAATGATATTTAAAGATCATACTGATAGATAATAACTCTTGTGTTATTGTATTAACAAGTTCTTGGAAAATTTAGAGGAGTTCTTGATTTCCAAGAAGATTAAACTTTACTTTTTAAAAGAATTTGTGTAGTAGTCTTCTTCTTATATTAAACTATTTATCATTGAAAGTAATTACTTAATTTTTCTTCCACTTTTTCAGTGTATATGTATTAATATTTTATCTCATTTTTAAAAGTTCTTAGAATAAAGGTTCACAGTGGAAAAACCTCTTTTTGTCAGATTTGCGATGCTTTAATAACATGCTTTCCCTCTTATTATAGTGCACTCAGCTCTACATATAGAACAATAGAAAAGTTGCATGTTAATAAATAAAATTCAGATGTCCTGATTTTCTATCCTGCCTAATTTTCACTGTTACCACAAAAACTTACTTTACTTTTATCAAATGTCATACATATTTATACTATTAGTCATAGTTAATACTTATAGGGCTTACTATTTATGAGGCATTGTAGATATATTTTCGTTTATATTTTTTAAAAACCCTATCGAACACACTGAGAAACTAAGACTTATGTATACTTTATGTAAAGTATCCAGGGTCATAGAAGTATGTGTATCTAGGCTTGATTATCACAGAAGATCTAATTGTGTAGATAACTACCAAACTGAGGAGGAAGGGGAAAGCAGTGTTTAGGTATCACAAGAAATTCTACTTAATGAATCTTCAAGGTGAATATCTACCCATACTCTTTCAGAGATTTAAAGAATTTCTAACCCTACAGTTAAAGAGACATAAATTCAAAACGGCCTGTATCAGCTCATCATTTCATAAGCTAGAGTCAGCCATTGCCAGTTTCTGCATAATCATTAAGCATTCATGCCCTAAGATAAACTATAGTTCTCAGACTAGGCCATTTAAAATTTTTAAAAAGCCTTGCTTTAAGTGCAATTAGGGAGTCAATTGTTTATTCATGTCTACATTAAGTCTATCCAAGGAAATATTTTCCTGGTTTTGAATATTATACTCCGCATTATTCTCCATATCAAAGATTAATATTCTTCTTCCCATAAAATGTTCCTACATCAGATTTTTCTTATGTGCCTCAGTATGTAAAAGCAAGCTTTAACTTTGGTACCCATTCTTGGTTCTAGTATGTGATCGATTTTATTCAGTGTCTGGGATCCCCCTAGGATGATAACACTAGCTAGATTTGTTATTCTTTTTCTTCCAAGAGTAGAAACTTGCCTTACCATTGGACTATATTTTGTCTGCCATTTTAACCTTTTGTTACTTTTCTATCCCAAGGAAATGGGATAGAATGATGGGTAAATGCTAGTTCCATCCTAAATCTGCTTTATCATTCTTATCCTATAAGTAAACTACCCCATCTGACTGACAAACTTAGACAAATTAAGCTCCAACCATTAAATATATTGTGGCTACTTATGTCTGAAAAGTGTTTTTGTGGGTCATGATGCATTATCTGGTCTTAGACTTACCCTCTTATTATAAACAAATGCAAAACCAGACAAGATATGTGAATCAGCATATGGCATTGGCCATATAGTGCAGGGCAGTAATCCTTAAGAGAACACACCATGTGAGCCTTTTGTTTCAGCCAGCTTTCTGTTTAGAATTTTATTGACATCAGCACAGAGAATAAGAGACCAATCACACAGAAGCAGTCACACTTTTCTGTGGAAGCAGATTGGAATATGGAGCTGCAGAACAATAATTGGTGAAATGATATTTAAGAGAGAAAAGCTCCAGATAAGAAGTGTGGAGGCTCCATAAATCCGTGTAGAGATTATTTGTAGGTATTTGGTCAATGCAGGCCTAGGCATACACAAGGTCAAGGACTCTGCCAAGAGCAGATATTGTGTGTGTAGGAGCTGAATGGAAATGAGAGTTAAGCCACATGTTTGGACATAAATGCTTTAACCTTTCAAAGTGATGTGACTTCACTGAGCATCTCAGGCATCTAGTTAAGAGTCTAAAAAGTTATGACCCTTAGACTAAATGCCAAACAAAAATAGATCAGCCCTAACAATTTTAAAACCTGGCCTGATAGAATCATGAGACCTGCCAGTGATTTAACTGCTTGCCAGAAAAAAAAAGAAAGAAACTGCAACACCTTTTTTAAAAAGACAATATAAACAAGTCTTGTTTAAAAGGAATTATTTACAGTATCCAGAAAACACCAAAAATCATAGCATGCAAAGGAGTACTGAAATGTGACCAAAAATCAACAAGACACAGTACATGGAAACATTCCCTGAGATTATGCAGGTGTTAGAAACTTCAGAGAAGGGGGAGTAGGATGTAGCTCAAGTGGCTGAGTGCCTGCTTCCCATGTACAAGGTCCCAAGCTCAATCCCCCGTACCTCCTAACATTTTTTAAAAATAAAAATAAAAAAGAAATGGCAGAGAAGGACTTTAAAGCAGCTCTCATAAATATTATAAGGAAATAACGGTAAAGGTAGACAAAATGAGTGGAAAGATAAGAATTTATAGAATCTACTAAAAATATGTGTAAGGACTTAAGAGTACAGAATAGGAGAAGAGATGACAAATCTCAGCAATTTGATGGAAACTGTACATAAGATCGACATAGAAATTGAAGAATTAAGAGGATATCCACTCAATATGCTTAACAAAAAATTGAGCACTCTATAAGAAAGGGTAAATGAATTTGAAGAAAGATCAATAAAAATGATGCAACTTGAAAAACAGAAAGGAAAGAGAGTGACAAAATTACTTAAGAGTATTTGAAGGCACAGAAGGAAGGAAATGAGAGAATGAGTAAAAGAAAAATATTGGAAAAACAAGGAACAAAATTTTCCAAATTTTGTGATAAAGAGCAATCCGATATTAAAATCCCAGCGAATATGAAATATAAATAAAAGAAAAGTGAGGCATATCATGGACAAAATGATGAAAGCTGAAGATAAGGAGAAAATCTTAAAAGCAACCATATAAATAAGAGGTAGTATACGTAATGGGACACAGAGAAAAATGTAGCTCACATGTCATTTTAAACAATAACTGTCTGAAGACAAAGCAAGTCATAAACAATGAAAGCTGTCAACCGAAAATTATATATGCAACAAAAAATATACTTAAAAGTTAGTGTACTATAGAAGCCATTTTAAGATAGATAAAATGTGTGATAACTCATGGCAGTAGGAAGGGACACCCCCTCCCACCTCCACTGGGGGGAGGAGGACATCTGTGTCCGTCTCACTGCCCAGGAACGCACAGTGTGCCCACCATGGTCACCATCTCCTCCTTGCTGGCACTGGCTTCCTCCCACACTTTCACCAGAGTCTTCAAAAAGAAGAAGGTAGTTTCCGAGAAGACTAGTACTGCGTCACTCGCACTATTGCCCCCTGA
>PVKH010009010.1:0-19098 GCA_004027955.1 Chaetophractus vellerosus
GGGGGGGGGGGGGGGGAAGGGGAGATATGTAATAAAATAAATAAATCTTTAAAAAAAATAAAAAAATAAAAATAAATAAAACAGGCTTATGCTCTTATGCTCTGTGCAACGTTAGATGAAATGGTAAAGATGAGTTTAGCATTTCATCTATTCCCCCAAATGTTTTCTCTAACAGCTAAATTAGGCCTGAATGTTTAAAGCTAGAGATTCATTCTTTCCTCTCAATCTCCTCTAAGCAGGGGTTATACGTGATGCATTTTTAGTCCTTTATGCTTTACAGTGAGCGACTACTATATGAAATCCTTTCCTAAAAGAGGACTAACCAGGTGATGCAGGA
The DNA here is from genome assembly GCA_004027955.1 of Chaetophractus vellerosus. Lineage (NCBI taxonomy): Eukaryota > Metazoa > Chordata > Mammalia > Cingulata > Chlamyphoridae > Chaetophractus > Chaetophractus vellerosus. The sequence continues at coordinate 338 of PVKH010009010.1, forward strand.
CAATCTATAGAGGCAAAAAAGAAGAGGGAAGAAGGGCTAGTACTAAGGAAGGACAGGAAACAAAATGGGAAATGGACATAGGTGGAGTGTCAAAGACAAGCTGCATAATTTATACTCTTGAGTAAGGCCAGTTTCACTGTATCACCATACCCAGTTAAATACAGTGATATTATGTTCATTTGAAATTCTGCTTACAAGTTCCAAGGACCATTCCTGGATTTAAAAGCAAAGTAATGTTTTTGTTTTTTATTATTACTATTATTGGAATAATGAAAATGCTCTGAAAAATAATTGAAGTGATGAATGTACAACTACGTGATTATACTGATAGTAATTACGAATACCATTATTAAAATTGTTTGTGGACTGAGGCAAAAAACATTAGCTAGAAACAAACAAAACACCTATTGGCTAGTTATATACATTGCAGATCTTAAAGAACCATTTTATAGCATAGTAGCCAAAATAATTTGCAAAGGGCAGAATCCATGGTTCTTGTTTTCTTTAATAGAAATAAAAAACGTTCTTGAGTAAATACAAAGGGCTATAAAAAATTAATATGTCACTGATAAATGTTTCATTTTGTTAAAAATAAGTACCTATATATACATATATATGTGTGTGTTACTAGAATAAAATTTTTTAAAAATGTAATACTGTACAATGCAAATAATGAACCCTATTGGAAACGATAAGCTATAGCTAATAGTACAATTATAAACATGTTAATCCATGAATTGTAACAAAAAAGATAGGGAGGTATATGGAAACTATGTATTATGCGTGGTTTTTCTGTAAACCTACAACTTCCCCAATTAAAAAAAAAAGATTAAGTTAAAAATAAATAAATATTAAAGATTATTTCATAAAGATCACCGTGTTTGTTTTGTCCTTTTGGGAAATTCAACATTCATCACTGAACACGCTTCTCTTATTCTTTTACATATGTGTAGTTTGTATAAATTGTTGAAATTAAATTCATGGGTTTTACCAATCAAAAGATCATCGATTTTCTGTTCTATGAGCACCAGAACCAGACTTTTTTTACTCATCTCAATGTTTCTGGAGGTGCCTTTACAGTTTCTTGGCATATGATTATTTCAATTAGCTTTGTTGTTGTTCCAGCACTTTTGATTTTCCCCAAATCATAATTGTACTTTAATATTAACCTTTCAATCCTGCTAAGACTATTTAAATAATAATATGCCACGTTATTTTCAATCAGGCATCAAGATAACTAATGCCAACATCACTGCAAATATTGTACAGATGAAGATTTCCAAGGTAAAAAATGATTTCTGAGCATGCCATAAGACTCTTGAACAGGCCACTGCAGTTATAAAATTGCCCATCTACCTAGATTCTCAAAGCGCAGCATAACCACATTTTATTGCAGAGTAAATAAACAAGCTTTGTGGCGCAATATGCCATTTCTAACCTTTGCAAATCGGGAAAAACTTGGTCACATTCCTTACACTCCTGGATGGCGTGTATCTCTCGGAGCTCATTATCACTTTCGAGTTTTTGTTGAAAGTCCTCTTCCACCATTGAAAAGGCTGAGTGAGGCGTACTACACGGAAACTTTTGGTGGTCTGCTAGTTCAGCTTTGGATTCAAAGAGCTGGTCACAGTCCTCGCAGCGATATTGCCTTTCTTCTGTGAAAATAATTTGCGGTCAGGCAGTGTCACCACAAACTAGTAGGTCTTGCTGAATTATAGAGGACATAATTGAAATGATTGGATTGTCATTTCTAACCCTTAATTTCAGTGTGGATTAGAAACAATACAGGTAAAAAAATTTCAGAGAGTGGCACAATTACACAAATGATTACTGTAGCTGCAGTATAGACTCCTGATCAGAATAAAATTTGTAGCTAAACACTTCCAGGCCCACAGGATATTAAAAGTAATAATTACCACTTACTGAGCATCATCCATTTTCTCAACACTGCACTTGGATTATTGGTTTCCCTTAAAACCTAATTATGAGGAATGATAAATCAGATTTTTTAATCCCGATATTCAGATGAAGGAATTAAGGCTCAGAAAAGTTAAGCAACCCATTTAGGGATTATAGGGCTAAATGCCTGTGCCAGGATCTGCACCTATTTCTGTCCCATAAACTTCCCACTGTGCCATGTTACCTGCAGTGACACATGGGACATGATGCCCTATCTGAACCAAGTTTAAGCCTGGTTAAAATCAGTAACTAAAGATTCATTAGGACTTACAATGGGACACAGGATGTTTTCAGTACCTTTCTGGGCTAATTTATATTACCCCCAGGGTCAGCCCTTGTTAAATAGAAAAGGTATATTGTGAATTTGCACTTCAAATCAGTAAGATAGATCAATGGTAATGTGGGGACTAGAGATAACATATATATAAAGTGTCAAGTAGTGATGCTATTCTTTTTCTATTCTTCCCATTTGAATAGCTGTTGTAGCCAGCCAATGAGGCCACACTATGCAGGAATCACATTGATACGGATGAAGTCCTGAAAGCAGCTCAAGATGCTGAAAGACACGCAGGGCAAACAGCACAATTTATAATCCCTGTTTATACACCTGTAACCAAGGAAGGTGTTACTATTCAGTTGTAAGTAAACCCAGAGGAATGAGCTTATCCTGTCTAACCTGGAGAAGGGAGGTTCATAAAAGGCTTTGTAACCAGTAAGAGCCAGCCAGGTGGTGAGGAGGCCACTTCAGGCAGCGAGAAAGCATGTAGGAAAGACAAAGGCAAGAAAGAACCTGGCAGGTTCATGGAAATACTGTTACTTTTGTAGTAAAGTGTGACTAGCTTATAGGGTACATGTAGGGGAGCAGTAGGAGATGAAGCTAGAAAAGGTGGCAGATCACTAGGGGCCTTTTAGGTCCGTGCCAAGAATGGAACAGAACAGCCAGTGAAAGTTAGAAAGCAAGGCCACATTCAGACTTGCTTTTTAGAAGAATTTCCCCTGGCTGTAGTGTGAGAAGCCAAGCAGGAAAGCCAACTGGGAGACCACTGCTATAATCCACATGCAATATTGATTTAGTTTAAACTAAACCAATAGCAGTAGGGTCAGAATGGAAAAGACATTAGGATGTAGATTCACTAGGGTTTGCCAACTGTGAATATAGAAGGTTAAGGAAGAAGGAGGTTCTCTAAAATAAAACACTCACCTCACCTTCCAAAGACAGGACTTTCAATGGTATTAACTAGGTAATGGAATTGTTTCCCATAGTCTGCAACACTCCTCATATATTTCAGATCTATGTTTAGGATATCACCCAGCAGTCTGGATGCAAATAGAGCCTCCAGGCCATATAATACCTCAAAAAGGTATAGGTTTTAAGGAAAATAAGACTTTGGTCTGAATGCTGACTCCGCCACTTACTAGTCATATTATAAGCAACACACATACACACACACACACACAGTACATTGAATGCCAAAAGCAACTGATGTGATTCAGGGTCTTGTAAGGCAGGTGATTTATTAATGGGAGCCCTAAAAAGAAGAAGAATCACTTCTATTTAGGCTTTTTTTGGAGTAGCAAACTAATGATTTTATTTCAAAAATAATTTTTGAAAACCTTTTTTAGGTCTAACATTCACTAAAGGACGATGCATTGCACCTTCGAAAGCCCAGATTCCCCTTTTCTTCAACCTAAGCATTTCCCCCTTCCAAAGAGAGGGAGTATGAGCCATTTCCCATGGGACCAGACTCCTTATTCAGGCTCAAACTCTACTAGGCTGATGGAGAATTCTGAGTTCTAAAGCCATTTTCTTGTTAGAGTTTCTAACATGAAAACAAGTTCCAAAAAGGTCCCCCCAAATCTAACTGGCACAAGGTACAAAGAGGCAGAATGCAACTCAATTAAAGGAGAGGAAAAGGGAAAAAGCGTTCAAGTAAACAGGACCAGCCAATAGTGATAGCTTCCTTCACCGGAGGCATAAAATCTGAGGCTGAAAGGCCTTCCAGGAGTATGGGAGGCAGGGGGAGTGGGTGGAGAGGTGATCACTACTGCTTTTTTCCCCCCATATTTCTGAATTTTAATGTCTAACTAACATAATTCAGAAGGCTAAAATTCCATATCAACATCTGTGTCTTACTTCTTTGGTAAGTTGGGAAGGGTGGCCCTTCTCATCCTTCTAACTGTAAAGCACTTTAAAGTCACCACTGGGTTACACTGAATCAAGCCACAATATATTTTAGGAGAAACAGAAAGAGGAAAGAAAAGGTATTAAATTCTCATCCCAACGATACAGATCAATACAAGTAAGAGTTTTCTCTTAATCTTACCTGAACATGCATCATTACTAATTGTAATTCCTGTTGATCCTTCTTTTGATTTACAATAGTCCTCTTGCGAATAAAAATTCCCCTGGCTCTAAAATTCCCTCATCTGTACTTCTCTTTCACTCTCACCCTCCAGTGCGGTCATGCTTGGCCAGGAATGTACTCAGGTAGAAATACTTTTCCCAGTAAGAGAACGTTATGGGAGAAACATCTGCTAGATTTACAAGAGCCCCAAATCAAGTGATTCTCACCACAGTGTAAGGCAAGAGACACAACTATTCCATGGCCTCATCTATAACTTTCTGAGTCCAAATATTCGGAAAATTCTTTGACCTCCACTTCAGGGAAGCCCGCTGCTTACTTTAGCTTCACCATAATATTAGCCAGATGTCAAAACAAGAAAACAGCCACTCCAGGAGAAGGAATTTGTTAAAACTGGCATTGACTAGTCAGGGAAACTAACAAGCACGAAGTGTGACAGATCCTTTTGGGTGCTACTTCATAGTCTCCAAAATGAGGGTGACTGCCTGCGCGAAACTCACCGTGGATGTCGGGCGCCATTGTCTCATGGGGGTAGTCTTCACTCTTCATGAACAGCAGGAGCTCCTCTCCCGGGGCAATGTCGGCGACTACTCTGTAGAATATCTTCAAAAGACAAACAAAGGTGGGGGTGGGAAGGGCAGAGGAAAGAGAGAAAAGTGAATATTAAGAAAGGGAAAGATATACTCCAAGATATATGTTTGCATTTTCTCATTCCTCAACCAACGTATCTCCTTTTTATCAAAAGAAGTGTGGCTTCCTGTTTTATATACTGAAAATGAGCGCCGTGGAGACAAGTGGAAAGCTGCGACTTGCATGCCAATTCACAAATCTTTTCCAAATCCCACTTGACAAATTAAATTTATCTTAGTGCAAATCTTGCTGTGTCACATATACCATGTGTGATGTTTAACAAAGAATGTTTCCTTCTCTGGATTCTTCCAAGCACTCTAGCAAGTCACACGCACGCGTAAGAGAGTTGAATCCTTCCTTGCATGATCCAGCAGTGCCCTAGGTGGTGGTGGTGGCAGGTACTCCCCTTGCTTTACAGCATAGTGCTGCGGAGAGGAAGGATTTAATAAATCCATTAATGATTCACTGAAAAGCAGTGGGCAAGTACGGAAAGAACCCTGAACTGGAATTTCCAAGAACTGCCTACCTTTCCCCTAACCAGCTCTGTGACCCTAGGCTAGTCATTGCCTAATTTACTTGTCCAGGAATCGAAGTTTTGATGTATAAAAGCATGTAAACATGAACATTTTAAGGTGTTTTGCCAATTTTACCATAAAGATGTTCTTAGTTTTAAATTTTTCTCTTATATTATTTATTTAAAATACAATTCCATACTAGGTAGAGCTTATGGAAGAAAGAATGAAGCTGTACAATTAACTGGTGAAAATGAGACTGCTTGCAATCTGCCACAATATCTTTGCAAAACACCACAGCACTCTGAGAAGCAGACTCTTTGCCTTGTAACCTCTCCTCTCTGGCCAACATCACCAATGAGAGTCTTTTTGCACAATCCTTTTACTAAAGATGCCCACAAACCAAATTCCCACCTTGGCTGAAAAAGCTCAGATCTAAATATCTGGGCAAGGCAAAGAAAACACCACCGCCAAAAACGATGACGACAAAAACGCTAAGGATACAATTCTGCTAAGTATCAATAAAATGGGGAGGGAAATCACATGAAACAAATTGGTACACTCTACTAAGAATATATTTTTGGAAGATATTTCAATAACTATGGGTTTTTGCAAGACCATGTGATATTCCAAACTAGAAAAAGCAAATGACTATCATTTGTGGGTAATCCTACTAAAATTTATGTCTTACAAGGGCAACAGAAATGCACATAACTTTAATCATTATTTACCTATTTATTTTTTTAAAAGCCGAGGACATCAAATATACGTATGTGCCTCTTTATTCCAGTAGGTGGCTCTAAAGTCCAATTGTTTATTTTTCTATAAAAAAATACTAGAACCCCAAATTGTGCTAAATTAGAAAAATAACTCAATGAGAAGTATTTTCTGCTTAGTTTTTTTTCCTGTCGAGATAAAACAAATTTTTTCATTCAATAGCAGTTTAACCACCAGAAATTGGTTTATAGGAAATAATGCCAAACATCAATATTACTATAATATGTTATAATATAACCTAAGATTCCATATAGCTATCCATAGATTGCTAACCAGACTATCTCAGAAAAACTACTTCTTAGATGCTATTTCTATAAAAACCAGTGAATTTCCAGTTTGTATCTTATTAACTCTAACCTCCTTATTTTCCCTTCTTTGGCAGTACATGGAGAGGAATAGTTTTGCTCAAAAAAGTTACCAGATGAAAAAAAAATTACGTGTGGAGCTGCTTTCTTCCCCTGAATCTTCCAGTTAAATGCTTCTAAGTACTCTGTTTCATTCTGGAGTTTCTATTTCCCCTTAGAAAACAATGGACTTCTCTCAACAGCTTGAATCACCTCTTTTTTTGGCATCTCTCAAAGGTTTAACTTATTTAGCTTCCTTTCCAACAACATGTTGACATTTGAATTGTGACATATTAGAACTTTTCGGTGGCTTCTCGGAAATAGTGAGGTTAAAGAGACAATACCCTGTAAGACAGTAAAACAGTGCAATTGTCTCTGTTGGGGAATGCTGCTTTGACACGCATGCCAGATAATTTTAAGAAAGTATTATGATATCATTTCTTTGTAGTCTCCTATTAATCATGCCTCTTTTAATTCCATTTTAGGTTTACTCAATCCTGTGAGAACAGTCCAAGAAGCAAAAGAAAATGATGGATACACTGTAACTATATATTATAAAGACAATTCCCTCTGCCGGGACATAGATCACTATGTAATTTCCCTTTAAGTGTCCAGATTGTCATGTGAAGAATATTGAGTGCATAAAAAATAAAAGACAAGGAAGGGTGTTGATGTTGGCGTTATTTACTGGAGGTAAAAGGTGACATTCCAGGCCACGAAAGGCAAGGCGAAGCAGAGTGGGTTTTAACTTCAGGGTGTTCTTTTTGATTTTAAATGAATTTTTATGGTGCTCATGAAACTGAGGTTTGAAAAGAACTGGCAATGTAAGCAGACATAAGGAGGGCAGATTCTGGGCACGCTTCCCCACACAGCAATAAGAATGTGCCTCGAAGTCCCAGCTGCCACACCCTTACAAATGCAGTCTTTCTTCAAGGTGCTGCTACTACTTGTTCTTCAATATCCCTCGTCTCCCAGGATCCGAGGGAGACTGCAGTAAAATCGTTAGGTTTTCTTCCTATAATTACGATGGCCCGAAAGTGTATTTTGAGCACTTTAATCCAGAAAGAAATCTACTCTGCCTTCTAGAAATAATAATCTTCATAATCATAAAGCACCATCAGGCACTGGAGAAGTGAGAAGAGGAGTTTAAACCAAAACAGAAAGAACAATTTGTTGCCTCAAAACAATTACGTGGGGAAAGAGGGAAACGTGACTTCGGAGGAATCAAACCTTCCAGAAAATGAGATATCTTATCTATAAACCTGGTTTATAACATAAAAACATATGCTAAAGAAACGATTTTTGTAGATTTTTCCCACATAAGACATTTTCCAACAGATTTGTATATTACGTAGACTTGATCCTACTTACAAAAATATAGTTTGATGTCTTTAACACAGAATGCAAAATTTCAGTGTGATCTCAAAAATCTCTGCTGCTTTGCAGTTTTATTAATTATATGTCATCTGAGTTACATAACAGAAACGCTACTAAAAGAACCTCTCTGGTTTTGTGTTGGAGAAAATGGAAGGGAGTCAATTACCCTGTTAAATACCATAAAGTTACCAGGTCTGCTCCCCCATTAGGGTTTTTATGGGAAAAGTTATCTGGATCCAAAATAAAGATGTCCCGGATCTGAGATTTTATCGTTAATTCATATGTAAAAAAGATACTCAAAAGTCTCAAACCCTTAGAAAAAGTTTGAGTAATACAAAAGGGTTGATTTATTCTTCTCCTTGTCTTTCTGAGAACGTAATGCTCTGTTAGAAGGAAAAACAAACCTCTCAATTCCTCTCAATCATAAGGTGAAATATAAGAGGAATGGGGTCTTATAAGAAAATAGGATTATATGGAAATTTCATTTAAAATGGTCATTAAAAATATTTTTAAACTTGCTACCTCCTCTAGGGCTTTCTATTTTGCAGCTAAAACCAAAATCCAGAAACAGGATGTGTTATGAACAAGACCTAACCCTGCATACACTTGAAACTTTTGACAGTTGAGGTGGTCTTCTTTTCATTTATCATATAAAAACTTGAATTTTCCCAGCGTCTTGTTGAACCCTTTTTCTCTCTCCAGAAGGCAATTTTTCTATATTTATAAGTATGGATATTATATATGGATCTCTGGATAACTCAATTAACCTAAGGATAAATGTTTATAGTAAATGTCTTAATAAGAGATCTAATTTCCTATTCTTTTATTTTTAAATTTTGTTAAAATTTCACACTGGTGAAATTTCTGAATATATTCTTTAAGTTCTAAATCATTCTGATAGTTGAAAATAAAACTAGATATCCTCAAAGTTGTTCACTTTTATTTCTGGTATTTAGTCACAATTTAAGGCATAGATATTATATAGCTAGATAGCAATTAGATACTCTAAACATAATTATTATACTTAATTTATTTTAATCAAATCGTGGAACCAGTTCCAAATACCAAAGAATATCCATTCAGTTAACACTCACAAAGCCAAACTAGGGATGAAAGGCAAGGGTGATATGGATTTGATTTAGCAAGTTTTAGACTCCCAAAAGGTATGCTTTCATATGCTGTTAAATATAACTATATATATATATATATAAATGTGGGAAACTCTACTTTTGGGGGGGATATAAGATTTGCATATATATTAGCAATCTAATATAAATAAATGTTTAATGACATATGCTTTATCCCAATTATAAATAACTGTTTAATGATATATGCTTACACCTAAAATATACTACATATAATTTTATACTATATATAAATGGAATTAATAATATATCACTAAACATTCATTTTCTTTGGTTATTTAAATCCAAGAGGACAGCCACTAAAGAGAGTATGGACACTCTTAACTATTCTGATAGGAAAGTTAATAGTCCATAAAAGACTTTTAGACTGATTCTGTCTTATACTATCAGGACCTGTGTTCAACCTAATCCTCCATCCAATTGATGATGCTACTTACCACTTGGTACTTATAAATGGTAGTAGTGTGGGTTCTTGTTTATTATCCTACAGAATAGAAAAATCCAGTCTCTTAGTCCAGCTTTGCTGCCTAGTTTCCTGTGCTTGGATCGTTCTAAAGCATTATGCTTGTACTTCTGAGACAGAAGAAAAACTCAGTGGACAAAGGAGAAAACAAGAAAGAAAACGTATCATGTACTTATAAAAAAAGATGAACAGACCTCATTATTATGAATCCCCATATATTTTTCCTGGTCAAGCACTGGAAGTTTTATTTACGCTTAATAGATTGCATTTGGTGTGTCTAAAAATGGCAGAAGTGTGAATTATGAATGACCTTCAACCTATTCAGGAAGTTGTAATAATTGAAATAATAGAGAAATGTATTCCCTGCAAAATCTGTACTGAGAGACAACTCCTATAGTTTTCCAGACTGTATCTGTCTCTTCACTTTGAAGTTGACAGTTGATTTCTTCCTCTTGCAGCTCCCAACATTTGGCCTGAATGCTTTATTTACTCAATCAATTTGCCACTCAGAAGACTAGGAAAAGCTGAATGGAACTTTTCCAGTTGTGAGCTGGATGGGAGGAAGGTGACAGTTTACATATCTGAGCAAAGTCAACATTTGATATGAACACATCTGTCAGCCTTGGTGCTGCAGAGGTAACATCGAGACCACAGATGCAAAGTGTGCATATGCCATGACTTGAGGAACATGGTCTGGGCCCCTGGTCTATCCAGAGCAATGTGGTAAACCCCAATGCAGGAGTGTAGGAGTGATGTTAAGATTTAGCTTCTGGAGGAAGGACTCAATTATATATTCTGAGACCAATTAGTAAGAAGAGGTAATGAGAAGTGTCTTCATAGAACTAAAACTAAAGATCTTTGTCCAAAAAATGGAAGCTTTGTCAAGGCAAAGATTTGCCAAAGCAAACCATCCTTAATTTCCTTAGTTTTTCCAAAGGGAAGATATCCTCTATCTATCTGTAGGGTGATAGTCTAAAGATAAGAAAAAATTAATTGAGAAAGATCTTGTTATATCCACTTACACAATGAAAAAGTACCCACTGGTGATTTTGAGGACCAAGATAATTTTGGAGGATATATGTTTTTCCACTTCACATTTAAATGATGCGTAATTTACTGGATGAAACAAAACAGAATTGACTGATGATTCTATTTTGCCTTTAAAAAGGCAGGTGATAAAGATCCACTTACTATTATACCAGGACCCAACAGTGTACCTAGTCTAGAAGCCTAGAAAGTTGTCTCTTTAAATGACCTTTAAAGCTCTCACTACAGAACCCGCAAGAAATATTTTCCCTAACTATTCTAAATATAGTTTTCAGGGGCATCCAACCTGTCTTTGATGTGATCGTTTAATCTGACCCTCTGAATGCTCTCTGATCATTCAAAATGGTTTCATGTTTGGTAACAGTTCTATCATTACATGATGAGGAAACTAAAGATCACCTTTGGATGTCTTACTAGGCTGGAGGCTTTTCCTACATCCCTGGTCAACATGTTCACCTCCTTGATGGCCTGTAATCCATGAGGATGACTACCTTTAAGGCACCACTCCAGAAATAGCAGGAGCCTATTATGGTTGTGATGGCATTCGCAGATCTTCTGAAATGGAAGACGTTGTATACATGCAAACATTAATTGACTTTAAATGCGCACATAACACTCAGGCCACCATCTTTTTCAACATTTGCGGTCTATAAATCTTAATAAAAATCCGAGTATGTTCAGTGTTGTGGCAACGTTGTGTCCTGGGCATTAAGTGAGGGAACCTTTTTCTTTGGGGGGGGCGGTATTATTTTAACATGTAAATACCAAATGGCAAACTATATCCGAAGAAGTTTCATCTTCGGGTGATAGAAGTAAATTATCATCCAAACAACATTGCCCCAAAGTCAGCTTAGGCACTGTTCACAAAGCCAGCCCTTGGGTGTTGCCAGCTGGCATTCATCTTAAAACAGCACAGCATAACTTTGGTATAAAAGTGGAACTTGCTTAAAAGCAAAGCAAAGAAAATGCCCTAAGCCAATAATAATTTTAACATCAAAAGAGGCCATACAAGATGTGGACAGAAATCTTTGTAAAGGAAGAGAAATTAACAAATTACCTGATAGTAGATGCAAACAGTTTTTAAAAGTGGAAAGAGGCTGGCAAATTACATTTTCGATTTATATATAGCTGATATGCCCTGCTTTTTGGGGGGGAAAATGTACTAATTGAATGATGCAGGAAAACAGATTTTTTTCCTCAGTAAAAAGCTGAAGAAAAATACCTAAATAATTGAGCCCATTATAAGCTTGCAATAATAATACTGTTCAAGTGTCACAGCAAAAGGGTAGAACCATTGACATGGACTTAAGGAGAGGGAAAATGAGTGTGCCAATTCAGTCATCATTGTCCTGGAAGCAGTTAAAACTTTATAAGGTAAATCACAAGCGAGAACAACGTCTGTTGCAACTGCAAACACTGTAGGATCTTGCTGCCGTTCATTAACCATGAGGGAACTGGCAGAATCCCCTAAATCAATTCCAACTTTGTATTCTCCGAGGAGCACTCCTTCTTCCATATCTCGTTTCTTCAAAATATACATCAAATATTAGATAATATCGACAGATTTCTTATTTAGAGTGAAGATAGACCTCTCTTTTTCTACGTACTAAGTACCAGCTGTCAAGGGCCTGTTTGAAAATGAAAGGACTTATCGCCTTGTGTAAACGACAAGATTCATAATGCCTTGTGTTTCTGAGAACTTTATTCTACTTGTAGACCATGCTAGGGCAGGCCAGGAGTTTAAATGGAACTAGGTTCCATCCTATGATGCAGAATACATATACATATACACATACATATACAAGATGTTATTCTGACGCACACACCCAGATCATTCTAATTATCGTGAGTGGAAAGGCAGATCTCTTTAAGTCAAAAATAAACAAACAAACAAAACAAAACAACTTATATGAATTGTGCCTTGGTGGCCTGTCTGAATACAACCTATGTGGTTACACCATGAAGAAATGCCAGAGGAAAATGATTACATAAGCACACAAAACTTGCAAGCACTTTCAAAGATCAGAACTGCAGGTGTTTGGGTTGGGTAGGGTTTTCTTGTCTTTGACCTAGTTGAAGGGTATAGAGATGCTGGGTTAAGAGGAGAATAATCAAAGGCTGGAGGGAGTGGCGGGAGAAGGGTGAGAGTGAATCTAAAGTTATGTGTTACATCAGCCAATCAGAACGGTTTGTAACAGCATGCTGTCTACAAGACTTCAAAGGAAAGGACATCAAAATATCCAGATTCAAAAAAACAAAAAACACCTCAGTAAATGATCTAGATGGCTGGCCTTCTTAACATTAAACACCTGGATGTTTCCAAATGTACACAAAACCTCTGGATAATAAATCAATTATTTTCATAATTCCTATGCATATTTGGTCCTCTGGAGGACCTAGCTTGGAAGGGGCTTGCCTCATCCGGCCCTCTGCTTTCACTCCTGCCCTGTTCTACCTGTCTGTGCCAGTTCTTACTCCTGAAGGTAATCAAGGACAATGTCAGATTTTAAAAATGTAAAAGTATTTAAGCATTTTGTTTGCTTCAATAAAAATTTCCAGGTGAACACTGCCCAGAGCAGTATGGCTATGTGAAACTGTACTGAAACTTTGAAGAATAAGGGGAAAAATTAATTAGGACTTCAAGGATAAAGAGCCTTGGGTGTTTTTAATGGATCCACTATTTTATGACTTGCATGTGATTATGGTCTCAATTTTCTAGTGTCTTTGGCATGGCCTTCTTGTATAATGATAAACTACTACAGTTAAAACAATATTTTCAGGGGGGAATGAAGATATCAGTCAGAAGTTACAGCTTAGAAATTATGGTTTAGTAGTGATGCCAGTGTTTTCAGAATTTCTATCTCCAAAAACATCACTGCAATAATTTTGAAAAAATAAAATAAAACAGACATCTGAAAACAATAAACTGAAGTCTTTCTAGGAAGCATTGTCAAGAAAAAAAGGTGCCACAAAGCTCAATCTGGTCTGAGAAAAAAACTGAAATAAAATAACTCTTAGAAGTCTTTTGGAAAATAAAAATTCAGGAAAATCTCCTCAAATAAAGTACCTGCAGAATGTATTAGCAAAAGGTTAACTGAATGGTCGTTGTGTTTGTGACACAAAAAAGAAGATAACATCCTGTAGCATCTTTATTTGAAAACCAAACACATGCTATTTCTAACTGCTTCTTCACAATTAAACAAATCAAATATTAGTTTTATGCAGCATACATGTTTTGACTCTGTCCTACTACCACCACACTGGATTATCGTTTTAGAAAGTACATTTATTCTCTTTCAAAAATCTTCACATTATTCTAAAAACTGATCCAAATTGATTAAGGCTTAATCTTTGACAATAAATTTAAAAAAAAAAATAGGTATCTTTGCAAAAACATACTGTAATAAATGCTGTACTTCTCTTTGAAGTAGTATTTTCCATTCTTTGTTAATTGCTTTAATTATTACAATGACTAGATTGTAGTTGAGAGGTTCATCTGAAATTATTCCCGTTTATAGTCCAGGATTTATACTTGTCTTGTTATTAAAATTTATGTAATATATTGGATCTCAATCTAAGTATCGGAGTGGAAAGAAACAGTTTTTACAATTTCTTGTAGTGTTCCATGTGCTTTTACATTGTGTAAGAGAGTTGATGTCGTTACTGTTTAATAATTACTCCTGGTCCAGGATGTCTCCTTATGTCTGGATATTAAGTAATATGTCACGCAATGGGTGTGTTCATTAAGTGATGAGTTGTGCTTAGTTACCATTTGGCAGCTCCTATTCCTCTTGGAAAAGAGAGCGAAACAACAGACCTGGAGAATCTTTTTATTCAGCTTTTTTATCATTGTACCTAGTCCAACATTTGTGTTTCAAAACTGTCTAGGATTGCTAGTCTTAATTGGCTTTTAGAAATTTGCAATGAGCTAATACATGGATATGTTTATTATATATGCATATACTCTTTGGGTATGTGTTCTCTTTTGTTTTGTCTACTAGGCTAAGAGTGATTGCATACATCTATTCCTATCATACAAATTGGACTACTTTTATCTTTGACTTCCCTCTCTTGTTGTTTATGAGTGAATTTACTTAACCATGTAATGTCAATTTCACAATTATGTCATTTGATATGCACTCTATTACCATCTTAGATTTCTGCCGCATGCACATATAAATTTCAAATGAGAACTCAAAGAGGTAATAGGTATATGTCTAATATTGGCCTTATATGTTCTTCCAAGTTAACTATTTTGCCTGGTTCCTCAGTTAAAATAAGTAAACATGTAATTCATTAAGGTGTGAACCAGCTTTTTTCTTTTGAAAACACATTCTAGAATGCCTACTTCAAAGGTAACCATAGCAAAATTATAAATGTCTATTCTAAAAAGCAATCTAATTCATAGTTGGAATAGCAAAATAGTTCCTTTTTAATGCACTCAAGAATTCCAATTACAGCAGTATATTTATTATAAAGTATTAGATGCATAAACATTAAATTTTAAAAACTGTATTGACTACCAGTCCCATTCTTAAATCATCTTTTTACTGATTCTACAACAGTTGCATCTGAGGCAATAGATTTTACTGTCAGTAAATATGGACAATAAATAAGTTTTATAATTTAATTGTATTATTTCACCTTACATCTGTTTTTGAGGTCTTCCAGTTCCTCTTTTTAGGAAACATAACATGAATAATTCCCTCACTTATAATACTCATGTAGTTCCAAATCTACAAATAGTGTATGCTCAAAATGATTATTTTTGATGGCAACAGTCACA
Organism: Chaetophractus vellerosus; assembly: GCA_004027955.1. Lineage (NCBI taxonomy): Eukaryota > Metazoa > Chordata > Mammalia > Cingulata > Chlamyphoridae > Chaetophractus > Chaetophractus vellerosus. Next base: position 15,741 of record PVKH010009010.1, read on the forward strand.
CCTATAAAGGACATGGGATGTTTTCTGTGTACGATGAATAGCTAATTTAATAGTTTTCCTTTGTCAGTAATGTCTCTTATTTTCTTAAGGCAAAGGGAAAAACAATTGACTTGGTTTATTATTTTTGATATATGCTGAAGATTTTTAAATGATTCCCATTTAAAACTAATTTTACAATTTACTACCTCTTATACAGTTTAGCCAGTAAAAATTATCTGGTAGCTGGTAAAATGCCAAAGAATAACCTCATAACGATGATTGAAATAGAGTCTTAGAACATATGACACTAGCGTTACTTAACAGCTTTCAATTGGAAACATCTAATTTAAACTTTTTTTTCCTTGGTGGTGATTTTTATAGTAGATTTGCCAAGCAACCATTTCAATACGATCCTTGAAAGACATGTGATTTAGGTAACCATTGGGTTAAAGGAAATAAATGATGATATATTAAATTCTAGCCCAATAACATTTGTAAAACAAAAATTAGGCTGAATTTTTTTTATCGTTTTAGCTATTGTCATATTGAGTTACAAGATTCATAATATAACTTTATTGAGTGCAAAATATGTTTCATGATGTTTTCATGATCTTTATTTCATAGTTATTGTTATTAAAGTCAACCTTGCTGCATGGCCCTCCATAATGACGCAAAGCAATACCTAGCAGTGAGATTTTTCAACTTTTTCACACATACAAAGAAAATTATTTTGAGTAAGCTAAACATAAAAAAAATTCTCTTTTTTAATTAGGCAAAAGAATATAAAATGCATAAGTGGGTAAGTCTGTACCTATATCATACTAAATATCTACCAACTATTTCAAATAAAATTTCAAGTGTATCCCTTCCAACTTCTGCCTAAATTCATAAAATGTTCTTGATTAGTTCAATATTTTCTAGCCATGTATCCATATTATGATGGTAAAGGAAAAGTGTGACGCATAGCAAACAATAAATAAGAACTGAGTTTTAAATCATTCAATAACCCTCAGAAAACAAGAGCATTTATGAAGGTTAATAGTACAAAGTGCATAAACTGCTCAAAGAAAGTACTACTGAAAAAAATAGTACTGAAAATGACTTTATTCTGCATCTTATATTTGTGCATTGCCTTTCACCATTTCAACAAACAGGCCACCAGGGTCTACTGCGGCTCACTGTTATTTTTATTCCTCAGGCTTCACTGATACTTTAGTGCTCTCAAAGAAAGACAGGAAAATCTTTACAACATACCTGATCATTTATCTGGCATGCAACGAGGTTGTGCTGATCATAACAGCCAGCAAATCTGATGTACTTGAGCCAGCTTCCTACATCTGGTTGACTGGCATCAATGCAGAACTTCACATTGCAAAACTCATCTAAGATCTAGAAGGAAGAAAATGAGAACAATCAATTTCCACATTGGTTCATTCATTAAAATGGTTAATAGCTTTAAAATATTTCAGACGAATGTAAAAGAGGAACAATTATAAGTTATCTTAGAAATGATAATGTACTGCTTTTTTAAAATAACAAAGCAACTGGAAATTATTACTAAAACAGATTAATTGGTTTAAAAAATGCTTGTTTCCTTGTCATACACAAATGAGTACAATTGGCTTAATACTTTATTCAATGTGATTTTTCCAAAAAATATTATAGAACAGCATATATTACCATGTTTCTGAAATAAACAGTGAACATTTCAGGTTCAGATAGTCTCACCAGGTAAGTGTGTAACTTCACATTTTTGCACCTTAAATTAATTCAATTAAAAAATATAATCTGAATATTATCAAAAATTTTTTTCATAGTTTACATCTCAACACCATGAAACAAGTAATCATATCCTTAATTGAAAGAGATAATAAAATTTGTATGATAGATGCTTCTGGTCAAACTAAAGAAAAACAAATAAAAATAAATGATTCGTAAACACTTGTGCAAACAAAGTATGAGACCCTAATATTTTAGTTAACACATGAGCATATTTCTATTTTACATTTAGTAAGCAAAATAACAAAACTTTGTGAACAAGTGACAAATACATAGGAGTATTGTAATAAAATACCAATCATTGTATATGCTTGTGTATCATTATTTTCCAGGAGACTTTACCTTTGGCCTATCCTAAATATTACTCATTACTTAGTATAGCTATTTTAAAAAACCATAAAGGAAAACTTCCATTTTTAAAATTTTGTACACTTAAATCAAGCTATTCTGACTCACTAACAGCAATAACGTCTTAAATATCAATATTAAAAGCTGCAGGGTAGTTGACCTGATGTTGAGTAACAAAAAGGCTGGTAATTTTATATCAATTTGTTAATGCAAACGTGAGGAAGTTTCCTCTCAAAGACATCTAAAATGCAAATTAATGAATTAAATAACCCCCACAGAACTCTGTTGTATATATAGCTATATAAAAGTTAAAACTAAAATCCTGGGTATCTAACCAAAAGCAATTTAGCATAGAATTCAGGTAATCACCCAGTTGCAGCTTCAAGTCATTAACTCACCACAAACTTCAAGGGGAAGAACCCCAGTGCTCTGAGGGCACTAGTCAAGAGGCACTATGAATAAGCCTTTGGCCATGAGGCAATTAAAGGGTAATAAGTAGTTCCACAATTTAAGAAAGAAAAATGGAAACATTAGATAGAGATGGTAATTGGTATACACACATACACACAAATCAAAGTGTTCTTTTCCAAGGATACCCTCTTCACATTAACAACAAATATCTACACTTAAAATACCTTCTAGTGCAAAGGACAGATTTTAACAAGTTCTTATTTATCAAAATACAAACTTTAAGAAGCTTTCTTCCACTCTCCATGCTAACTCAAATGGCAACTAGCGATCTCCCCTCCACCCCACCCCCAGGTGTCTAGAGGGCACATAAACAAGAGCAATACACATTTTTAAAAAGTTGCGGGATGCTGTGTTTAGTTTGGGTTGTTTTTGTTTTTGTTTTGCCTTGTTTGGCTCCTGTTTTTGATCTTTTGTTGTTTCCTTGGCTAGCAAAAAAGAGGCAATTCTACTGACACTAGGGACAACAGAGAAATGTTTAATAAAGAGTGCAGTGAAATGCAACACCATTTCATATTTGCAGAAAGACGTGGAAAACTTGATCATTTCAAAGTCAAGAAGTATCTCTCTTCCCTTAGCTTTCAAGCAGTCCTTTTTGCAGGGACAAGGAGTTAAGTATTACATACATTGCACATAAAAATTCTGGGTATAATTTTATTCCGTGTTAACGTTATTGCCATTGCCACTGTCAACAGTCAAATTAATTTTTTAAAAAGGTACATTTCCAAAGAATGTCTTTTTATATATCTGTTACATGATTATTCAAGTATTTCACCAACATATT
>PVKH010009011.1:0-19098 GCA_004027955.1 Chaetophractus vellerosus
TTAATCCCTGGGGTTTATCAGAAAAGGAGGGATTCTGCTGTTTCCAATTATAAAGGTCAGTGGACGAGAAGGGAGTATAAACCATAAAGGGTCGGCCACCTGGCCCTGGTCTGAAGCCTGCCTGTCGGAGTGGGAGGAGGGGGGCCGGACGGTCTGACTAACCCATTACCCCGTGATTGATAATTGGTGCCACGGTAAGTATGTGGGGGAGAAACTAGAGGGTGACTAGAAAGAGCAGGCGGAGCAGAGGGCCAGGGGAGTCGGTAAGGAGGAGGGTCCAAAAGGGGGTCTCCTGCATCGTCCTGCAGAACTTTCTTCTTGGGGATTTTATCAGCTTTAATTGGCAGGACCAGATGGGGTCTACCCAGATGATCATCCAGGCGACAGCCTGAAAGGCAAGATTTTAATTTCCTTGGCGTGGTGATCACAAGTTCTAACCATGAGTCAATATAAGGCATCTGATCTGGGTAGGGGACATCATATACAATTTTATGAACTGCACGAATAATTTGTTTCTTAGTAGTCCCTTCCGAAGGCCACCCCACCCCGAATGTCGGCCACTCAAACTCACACAGAGTGCGTAGTGTTCCAGGATTGACTTTTGCACCATAGCCGGCGGCTGCATTTTTCATTTCCTGAAAATTTTTAAGAAAACAATCCAGGGGGGTTAGGTTACATGACGCGGACTGACCCATTGTGCCAAGCAGACTCACGAGAAGACCAACACTTAACAGACAAGACACACAACAGATGCCAACGCAAAAACCGGTAAAATGAACCCGGAGGTTCCCAGAAAGGGGTCGGGACGATGTCTCACCTCCGACCTTGACTGTAGACACTATGCCGCGTCTGGCTGTCTGACAGTCCTGGCTGGACCCAGTCTTACCTGACCAGAGCAGAACAGGTGGTTCACTGGGCTGAATTGTCCAGGAGTTCCGGCTCACAGCCAGGCGATCCCAGGGCTGAGGAACGTCTCTCAGAGGCCTTCCCCTGGGAGTCCCGGATGGAGCCGGCTCCAATCTCGCTGGGGCCTCCAAATGAAGTGCGCTGAACACTTCAAGTCAAGGTAAGACTCAGCACCCAGTGAAGAGAGTTTTTAGAACCTTTATTCAAGTGGCCGGGTTCGTTACCTTCTCAGTGGTGAGAGCCCCAAAGCAGGGTTTGAGTCTCTTTTTATACGCTTTTTACAGAAACCGAAACCAAGTTTTAGACACAGGACTATGCAGGGGATTTTTCTTTGCATATTTGTTTTGGCTCATTGTGACCTAGCAACCAAGCAAGCGAGCACCAGATGTACAGAAGCGGACGTTTGCGGTTCGCTGCAGGTGGGCTTATTCTGGTTTTGTTGCTCTGGACCTAGCAACCAAGCAAGCTTAACCTTTCTCACGCTATTGGGGACGGTTCTTGGATTTGTACCGGGGGGGTGACCTAAGTAATTTTCTATAACAGTTATTATCTTTTTTAGTTTTTTTTTTAAACAAATCAATTTTATTGATACATATTAATAAAGTATACAATCCATCCAAAGTGTACAATCAGTGGTATTTGGTATAATCACAGTTGTGCATTCATCACTTCAGTCATTATTAGAACATTTTCATTATTTCAGTAAGAATAATAAAGAACAAATGAGAAAATTCTTTACCTCTCAATCTCACTGTGCTTCCCCTGCTGTACATAACTGCTATGTCTGGCTATTCTTGCACAATTATTTATTTATTAAGCAGTTTTATTGAGATATGTTCACATACCATACAATCTAAGGTGTATAATCAATGGCTTTAGTATAATCACAATGTTATGCATTAATCAACACAAAAAGTTTTTAAACAATTTCATTACTCCAAAAAGAAAAACTACTAAGTGTGGGGTTCCTTATTCCCCAGATTCTCAGACTGAAAATACCAGATATATATGACTGTTCCTTAAATTAAAAACCACTTAATAGTCAAAAGTTGGAAGAGGAACATGAAGGATGAGATGAGGCTTTGAGGGGAGATGGACCCCAGACAGCCATGCTCTGTGGAGGGGAACCAAAGTTCAAAGACCGTGGACAGCATTTCGTTTATATTGAAGGGCAGGAAAGGAAGATTAACTTCCAGCATGATAGCATGAGCTTTGTGAAATTTGTGGAAATTATTATGAAAAATGCATGGAAAGCTCCCAGAAATGGTCCTACGGTCACACATCTAATGAAGAAATATCTCTACAAGGAAAAATCTACAAAAATTTCAGGAAGAAAGCAAGAGTCGGTGTTATATGAACCAAGACTGCTCCCCCCTTCCATCTCAGTGAGCCAGAAACTCCGCAGCCAAGAGTGCAAGGCTGCCAGCTGGAGGACTTTCTTCCTGGGAAGACCAGGATGCCACAGTTCTCGTCCTGCTCCCAGCCACCTTTGTCACAGCGAAGCGTCTCTGAGAGGCAGGGGCTCCCTCGCTGTGCCCAAGCCCCACTTGTGGAGTAGAGGCTCTGCCTGGGCGCAGAATCGCCCTTGCCTGGCTCACAAGGCAGAGTTGGCGGCCAGGAGAGGGGAGTCAAGCAGACCTTAGGTTACTGCACCCCCTCAGAGGGAAGCTTGCCGGTGTACCCGTCCCCAGCTCCAGGGCTCGAGCTGGAGGTTCTGCCTGGGGCAGGGGGTGGAGGGTGTTGAGAAGAATTAGCTCCTCATCTCTTCCTAAAGGAACTGGCTTCATTTGCAGCAAAGCGTGAAGCATCAGAGCATGAAGAAGTTTAAGTGGAAATGTGCTCTCAACCACGTGAGTGGAGAGAGCACTTAGGGGAAGATGGCGGAGGAGGGAGCCCTTCCACCAGACACCTGTTAAACACGCACAGCACCCAGAGGAGAGCCAGAGGAAGAGGCCGGTGGTTACGATAAAGAACGCTAAGCTGCTCTCTCGGGCAGCAGCTATCAGTGCCCATCCCCCACTCCTCCACAGGCTGCCGTCGGGGTCCAGGCCTTGCCTAGCAGCTGGTGACAGAAAGGGACATAAAAATCTCCTTCCCCAAGAGCAGGGGTGTGCATTGCCTACCACTGATGCTGGCTTTGATTAGCGAATTCCGATCCCTGGGTCACAGCTCTCAGGGCAGCCATGGTTTCAACCCTCCGTGGGCAGGGGCATCCTCAGGGCTGTGGGGAAAGTCAGCTGAAGGGCTGCACTTGCAGACCAGGCCAGGAGAGCTCAGCTCTAGGCAGCAGTCAGTTTTTGGCGCCTTCCCTAACCCCTCCACTGGGTTCTGTGGAGCCATTCTGTGCCTACTTTGTGGGTCCCTAGTCCTGTTTGCCTGGGAAAGTGCTCCCTGGAATGACCCTCTTCTTGGAATTAGCTCTCCAGGGAAAAGCAGCGTGAGACAATGAAAGGGATATAGAAAACTACAGCGGTGGGCAGCCAGGGATAAAGGCCTGCCAGCTACAACTACCCAGGAGAGAGAGGTTTGTTCCCTGGAAAACGGGAACTCTAAAACAACTAACAAGCAAACCCAAGGACACGAGAGAGGCCCAGTAAGATGGAAAATCTTGCACAGTACATTCGCCTTTGGCAGACCTTCCTAATAAGAGGGCTGAAGCCCAAGAAAATCTGTGTTATCACCAGCTGGTTACAAACACAGGAAACAGACATCTCAGAGAGTAAATCCCAGAGTTAACATTTTAAAATATTAAAATGCACAGCGTGCCACAAGAGTACAGGACAAAAAAAAAAAAAAAAAGGAATTGAGTGCCCATTCAAAGGGAGAAGATAAAAATTCAGAAAACACCAATGAAGATGAGAATGTGGACACACCAAACAAAGCCTTTTTTTAAAAATGACCTTAAAAATACTTAAGGAGAGGAAGGAAGGTACAGAGAAAGAACTACAGGATATCAGGAAAACAATGAGTAATATGAGAGTTAAAGAGAGAAAAAAAATTTGAAGGACCCAAACAGAACTACTGGAATTGAAGACCACGATAATTGAAATGAAAAATGCTCAGGAGGGTTTCAAGAGCAGATTGAGTTGAATCAGTTACCTTGAAGACAAGACACTTGAAGTGAGACAGGCTGAGAAGCAGAAAGAAATACTAAAGGTGAAAATAGCCAAAGAGAGCTATGGGACACCATCAAGTGTACCAGTATACGTTATGGGAGTCCCAGAAGAAGAAAAAACAGAAAGGGGCAGGAGGAATATTCAAAGAAATGACGACAGAACTTCCCAAACTTAGCAAAAGGTGTGAGTATGCACATCCAAGAAGCTCAAAGAACACCAAGCAGGATAAACATGAAAAATACCCCAGTCATATATTGGTTACACTGTCAAATGCAAAAGACAAGGGAGGGAGTTCTGAAAGCTGCAAGAGAAAAGATACATGTTACATGCATGGAAATCCCAATAAGATTGAAGGCCAATTTATCAGAAACCATGGAGCCAAGACAGAGGAGTAAAGTACTTAAATTGCTGAAGGAAAACAACTGCAAGCCAAGAATTTTCTATCCGGTGAGACTCTTTTTCAAGAATTAGATTAAGACATTCTCAGAAAAACAAAAGCTGAGGTAGTACATCACCATTAGACCTGCCCTATAAGCAATGCTAAAGGGAGTTCTTCAGGCTGAAAGGAAAGGACACTAGATGCAGTTCAAAGAGACAAAAAGAAATAAAAGACAAAGGGGTAAAGGTAACCATTTGGATAATTATAAATGTCAGCATTACTGTATTGTTTGGTATGTAATTCCACTTCTTTGTACAGGTGGTAAAATGCAAATGCACAAGACGTAATGATAAATCTAGGTTTTTGGACATACAGTGTACAAAGTTATATGGGAACAAGTACAAAAAATGGTGGGGGGACAGAGGGGCATAGGAAAAGTATATGTGCATGCTATTGAAGTTAAGTTAGTTTCAAACCAAATAAAATTGTTATATAATTAGGATGTTAAAATTTAACACTGATAATGACAAGGAAAACAGATGAAAAATAGATCCAGAAAGAAATGAGAAGTCACTCAATATGGTACAACACAAGAAAGCAAATAAATATAAAAGTAGGCTTTAATGGAAGTGAGAGACAAAAGGGTATAAGACAAAGTCTAAATAACAAAATGGCAGAAGAAAAACTTGTATTATCAGTAGTGACTTTAAATGTAAAAGTCAAAAGGCAGGGATTGGCAGAATGCATAAAAGAAACATGTCTCAACTATATGCTGTCTGTAAGAGACTTACCTTAAAGTCAAAGATACGAGTTAGCTGGTAGTGAAAGGATGGAAAAAAATATATGCCATGCAAGTAGTAGCCAAAAGAGAGCTGAGGTGGCTCTACTAATATCAGATAAAATAGACTTTAACTCATAAACAGTTACAAGGGACAAAGATGGCCATTACAGAACGATGAAGGGGACAATTCAGAAGAAGTAAAAACTATAAATATATATGCCCCTAACATCAGAGCCCCAAAATATGAAGCAAATACAGATTTGAAGGGAGAAATTGATGGTTCTACATTAATAGTGGAAGACTTTAACACACCACTCACTAATGGAAAGATCATCTAGTCAGATCAATAAGGAAGTATAAGACATGAATGATACAATAAACCAACTAGACCTAACAAAACGTGATATATACTTAACAATAGAATATTATTCAGCTGTACAAAGGAGTGAAGTCTTGATGCATGTGACAACATGGACCTTGGGGACATTATGTTGAATGAAATAAGACAAACACAAAAGGAAAAATATTGTATGATTTCACAGTTATGACAAGCTCATGGAGTTGGAGTCTACGATATAGTTACCAGGAGATAGGTTGGGGTTAGCTAATGGGGAGTTGATGCTTAATTTGTACAGATTTTCTATATAGGCTGATGGTAAAAGTTTGGACATGGATGGTGGTGATGGTAGCATATTATTGTACATATAGTCAACAGCACTGAATCATATAGGTGAATGTGGTTAAAAGGGAAAACTTTAGGATGTATATGTTACTAGAATAAAATTTACAGGATAAAAACATAGGACTGTACAACACAGTGAACCTTATTTTAGACAAAGGACTATAGTTAATACTACATTCTTCCATGAATCTTGTTCATGAATCATATAACAAATGTGACATTAATATAAGCTGATAATAATAGGGTGGTATGTGGAGGAAAATATACCTAGTGTAAATTATGGATGATAGTTAAGAGTACTATTTTAATCATCTTTCATCAATATTAACAAATGTAACTATATTTAAAAATAGTATAATTATTTTTTAAAGTGTTAAGATGAATTGTAACAAATGTTCCACACCAGTGTGGGGTGTTGTTGGTGGGGCGGGGTATGGAAATCATATAGTTTTAAATTTAAGTTTAAAAAGTATTAAAAACAAGAGAGAATCAACAAAACCAAAAGTTAGTTCTTTGAAAAGATCTACAAAATCGACAAACCTTTAGCTAGACTGACAAAGAAAAAAAAAAAAAGAGAGGACACAAATAAGGAAAATCAGAATGAATAGGGGAGCATTACTACCAACTCCCCTGAAATAAAAAGGACTGTAAATGGGTACTATGAACAACTGTATGCCAATAAATTAGATAACTTAAGATGAAATATACAAATTCTTAGAAACACACAAACTACGTTGATTCAAGAAGGAATAGAAGATCTCAACATAACAATTACTAATAAAGAGATTGAGTCAGTAATCAAAAAGCTCCCAACAAGGGGATGTATGGAAAAAAATATAACAAGTGTACACTATGGACCATAGTTAGTGGTAATAATCTGATGATGTCCATTCAAAATCTGTAACAAATGCTCCACAACAATGTGGAGGGATGATGTATGGGAATGTTGCACATTATGCATGATTGCTTTGTGAGCTCACAATTTCTCTAATAAAAAATTAATTTAAAAAATCTCCCCAAAAAGAAAAGCCCACGACCAGATGGCTTCACAGGGGAATTCTACCAAACATTCCAAGGCTTAACTCCAATTCTGCTCAAATTCTTCCAAAAAATTGAAGAGGGAATACTCCCTAATTTATTCTACAAGGCCAACATCACCCTCATACTAGAGCCAAATTAAGATACCACAGGAAAAGAAAATTACAGACAAATATCTCATCACCAGAGATGCAAAAATCCTCAACAAAATACTAGCAAACAGAATCCAACAGCATATTAAAAGACTTATATGCCATGATCCAATGGGACTTAATCCCTGGTATGCAAAGGTGGCTCAACATAAGAAAATAAATGAATGTAATACACCACACTAACAGAATAAAAGGGAAAAAATACACCACACTAACAGAATAAAAGGGAATAAAAAAAAAAACAAAAAAAAACAATGCTAAGAATAGAAGGAAATTTCCTCAACATGATAAAGGGCATATATGGAAATGTCTCAGCTAATATCCTATTTAATGGTTAAAAGTCTAAAAGCTTTCCCTCTAAGATCAGGAACAAGACAAAGATGGGATGTTCACTGTCACCATTATTCAACACTGTACTGGAAAATCTTGCCAAAGCAATTAGGCAAGAAAAAGAAATAAAAGGCATCCAAACTGGAAAGGAAGAAGTAAAACTTTCCCTATTTGCAGATGGCCTATCCTATATATAGAAAATCCTAAAAAATCCACAACAAAGCTCTTAGAGCTAATAAATGAATTTAACAAAGTGGTGGAATACATGATCAATACCCAAAATTATGAACAATCAAGAAAAAATTCCAGTTACAATAGGAACTAAAAGAATCAAATATCCAGGAATGAATCTAGCCAAGGATGTAAAGGACTTGTATACAGAAAACTACAAAACATTGCCAAAAGAAGACTTAAAATAAATGGTCAGTCTATGTTAATGGATTGGAAGACTAAATATTGTCAAGATGTCAATCCTGCCCAAAGCAATTTATGGATTCAACACAATCCCGATCAAAATTCCAACCTTCTTAGGGGAAACAGAAAAATCAACAAGATGTATATACCCTGATCCTTTTGTGGTTCATAAGCATGATGAATGGGTACTCATGCATTTGTGTGAGATGTGCCTCCCTCAAACCTTGTTACGACATCAGCACATTACCTGTCTCACATGGGGAAAAAAAAGATAGATGTGCTCTGCTGTTTCTGTTTCCCTGGAGAACCCTAACTAATACAGCCACTTATTTTTATTCCTTCAAAGGAACAAAATTAGAGGACTGGCACTGGTATCTTGGGGACATGGATGGGCCTCTTGGAAATTATATAGACTAGGAGAACATCTGTGTTCAATGTGAATGCTCACCCAGGAGCCCCCATTACAGAAAGGGCTCATAGTAATAAGTGCACAATGACACGTCTGGGGATGTGAGTCATCTCCTTTCCCCAGCACCTTTGGGTCTTACTTTATGGACTCAGGAATAAAATGGTCATTGTAGTAGGGATGGCAGTTAGCCCTGGGCTCTCCTTCCAAGGCTGACCAGACTACAGCCAATGCTGAGAGTCTAAAATGCCTTCAGCAGTGAGATCACCCCTGAGCTCCCAAAAGGGCACCCAGCCTGGGTGGGGAGCCAGCTGGCTACCTGCAAACAGGTGAGGACACTGAACATCCCCATTATGGAAAGGGCACTGACTTTCACTGAACTAGAAACATATTCATGATACAGATTTGTCTTCAGTACCACCATTCATTCACATGCCGAATTCCTGGCTTACTACCTTGGTATCCTGCCCATCATTTCATCATTAAAGAAGCAAGCCAATGCTATTCACTGGTCTTACCATGTACCCATCAACCAGAAGCAGCTGACCTCATAGAGCAATACAAGCTCAGATATTGTAATGCCAGCTGAGAACAATTCCTCTTGAGCAAAGGGGATGCCATACAAGCTTTGCACCAATAACCAATGTATGGTGTGGTTCCTTCAACAGCCACTTGGTCAGGGGCCAAGGGGGCCTGTGACGTGGGCTGCACACGCTTCATGCTTCCCACTCCTTAACTCCAGGCTCTGTGGGTTTAGAGATTTTAGAGATCTTTATTTCCAAGGGAAGAACACGTCACAAAGGGACCAAGCATACTTCCCCTGAATTAGGAGCTGAGCTTGCCATGGGCTATATTGGCCACTGGGTGAGCAGGCAAAAAGGAGATTCCGGTATTTTCTGGGATCGTGGGTCCTTTCAGGAGAAATGCAATTGAAAGTACTTAGATCAGGTCAGAATGTTGGTGTTCTCCAGGGGGAGGTAATAAAAATTGATGGACTCCAAGCAATAATCCTGTACCAGCTTCACCCAAAATAACTGGGAAAAGCCTATATAAAGACTCCCAAGGGAAAGGGATGTGGTTCAAGCTATTGGGCTTGTGTCTACCATATAGGAGGTCCCGGGTTCAATTTCCAGGGCCTCCTGGTGAAGGTAAGCTGGCCCATGCAACGAGCTGGCCCACGTGGAGAGCTGGTGTAGCAAGATGACACAACAAAAAGAGACACAGAGGAGAGACAATAAGAGATGCAGCAGACCAGGGAGCTGAGGTGGTGCAAGAGATTGAGAGCCTCTCTCCTACTCTGGAAGGTCCGGTCAGTTCCCAGTGCTGCCTAAAGAGAAAACAAGAAGACACAGAGAGCAGACAGTGAGTGTGAAACAATGGGGGCAGGGGAGAAGACAAATGTGAGGGAAAATAAGAGGCCCCTCTCAGCCTCCCCATCCGCCCTCAATGATGGATGTTCCAGTTGTTTCCAAGTTTCTGCTCATTGTTTCCTGGGAACCTTGAACCCCACCTCTTGCTTGCCTTTCCAGAACCCAGTTTTCCTTATCCAGGGAGATAGATCAATCTGGGTTCATCCTGTTTTAAAACATCTCATGTCTTTGGTCAGTCATGTCGACAGAAGGGCAATGTATTGATGCTGGCCAGTTCCACTCTGGTCTAACACCCTCCACATGCCGTCCCTTCTCCATTATAATGTTCCTCTGCTCACAGTGCCTACCTGGCATGTCCCAGGGGCAGATGGAATCTTCTCCATCATCTTTCTGCACACAGTGGCCTAGATAATGCTTGCTGGATAGCCCTGGACCCTGAGCCTGATGTCACAACAAGGCCCACTATGTCCAGTCACTTTGTCCAGGCCCATCATACGGCAACCTCTGAGAGCTTGCACATTTTATTCTCTTTTCCTTCCAAATTGCATTTTTAATGACACCCTGTGGCTCATGAATAGCTCTCTGCCATGAAATGTGGACACATTTTCATCTGCATGACAGTTTGTCTTGGACCAACTTTCTGTTTTATGAAATTGAGGGAACAGATTTATTCCCTCTTGCAATCCACTTCCCTTTGAAACACTGTCCACCCTCTCCTGCCCACCAACCACGTGGGTGGTATCTCTTCTCCCCACGACCACCTGTCAAAACCCACCCATCTTCAAAGTTTGATCAAAGTCAGTCTCTTTTCTGAATTAAATTCCCTCCCCAAATTTTAGACCCAGCTCTTCAGGTGACCTAGCCCAGCCTATGTGTTACCTAGACAGGATGAGCAGGGGTCCTGGTGACAAGTGGGGACAGGTACCTCATCCTGGGTGTGGTCACCTGTTTTAGTCAGCCACAGGGGTGCCTTTTGAAATATACCAAAATTGGTCAGTCCTTACAAAGGGTATTTATTTGGGGTAGAAGCTTACAGTTACCAGGCCACAAAGCATAAAGTTCTTCCCTCACCAAAGTCCACGTGTTGGAGCAAGACAGCTGCCAACGTCTCCAGTGTACAGGCTTCCGGGTTCCTCCGTTCCCGGGGCTGTGTTTCTCTCCGGGCTTAGCTTCTGTTTCCTCCACAAGTTCAGCTGTAGACCATGAGGCTCTCTATGTGTTGCATCTGTCCACAAGGCCAGCTGTAGACTATCGGGCGAGTGGCTCACTCCAACATCAGAACTGCTTCTCAAATCTCCTTCTCCCATCACTGCTGCCTTTTGTCTAGCCTTTTATACTTGAGGCCACACCCACTGAGGGGTGGGGCTCAACGTCCCACTGATGTGGCAGTTAATGCCCTAATCATGCCCAGATGAACAGATCAGTTTACAAGTGTAATCCAATTTATATTTTTGGAATTCATAATTAAATAAAACTGTCAAACCAATACATCACCTTTTCGTCCTTTCCCCACCAGCCCCTCCAACCTCTTCCAAAGTCAGGTCAGCTCCACCGTGACATGGCCACAGTCATGGAGGACCCCAGTCTGTGAAAGTGACCAACTCATGGTAATGGTCAAGGCAAGATGACTGCTTTTCCTCCTGTGCTCCCTACCCCAGTGCCCAGGTCTGGCTAGTCATCTGCAGAGCTCCTTGTTCAAAAGTTAAAAAGAATCTAGAGGTCCACTCACACAGGAAGACCTCCTGAGTGGCTCTCACACCAGCTCTTCTCTCTCCCCTCCCTTCCCAGAGATGTTCCTGCCTCTTCCATCTCCACCTCACCCTATTCCAGAGCTATTCCAGAAGCTTCCATCGGGTCAGCCTCCCTATTGGAAACCCTTCTAGCACCTCCCACTTCCCTGGGCCTGAGGCCTGAGTCCCTCCAGCTGCTCCCAGGCTGGCAGTTCCCCAGTGGCACAGTGGGCTGTCCTGCAGCAACGCTGGCTTTCAGACGCCCTGCTTGTACCCCCTCCCCTTTGGGACCACAGCCTGACCTTCTTCCCGGGTCACTTTCTCCCAAGGGGCCTCACCCTTCAGAGGCGACTTCTGACCTTTCTCCTTGGGATGCTCAGTGCCAGACGTACTCGGTGGCCTGGCCTGCAGCCGCCTGGTGAGATGGGTCCCACTCGGCTGTGACCAACACTCATGGGGGAGAAGAGGCTCGGCAGCACCGGCCCCTCAGGAGGAAGGGCGCAGGCGCTTCTGCCAGGTGGGCTTATCTTCCCGCTGGAAGAGGCCAGGGCCCTTGTGTCCCTCCACTGGGGTCCCCAGAGCTGACCCAGGTGGATGCTCAGGGAGTGGCAGCTCAGCAAACATCTGCAAAAGGACTTGAGGGAAGGGGCCCAGCACGGAATTTGAATTTCAGTCCCATTCAAACATGCAGGAAACATTTCTCTAAAGGACTTCTGACGACGCAATCACCAGGCTGCCTTTTTTTTTTTAATAGGAAAGGCCTTCACAACCAGAGACCTAGGTCAAGGGTGACCTCTGACCACATGGGAGGATGGCTCAAGCTGGAGCCAACCAACGGTGCACGGACACGGCCCAGAAGATGGAGCAGCTGAGGCAGGCTAGATTAGGGAATAAAGACATAAATCTGGGACCTGGCAGCTGTGAAACAGCTGTGAAACACATGGCCATGGAGACCCCACAAGACGGCTGCTGTAAGAGCCCCGCAGAAGCCCCATTCAGAACGGGATTTCATCTGGGATCAAGGAGAAGCCCCAGATAGTCTCAAGGGGCCTTGTCATTGGGTCCTCCCAGGGGATTAACAGGTGGGCTAATCCATCAAAACTGCAAACAGGTGGGTCTCCTCCCCTGACATTAGCAAAGGTGTGGAATGATTAATGGTTTGACCAAGCACAGAGACTAAATGGCCTGTTTTGCTCTTTCTCTCCCTGCCGGGATTAGCACTCAACTGGCCCTGGGGACTTGTAGTCTGTAATGGGGACTTGTAGTCTGTAAATCAGTTCTTTTTACCCTTTTTTTTTTTTAAAGCCCTTTTCCTCTCTCTGCCTGGACCAACCCACAAGCATACCTGGGACCCATAATCTGTTATTTTCTCCCATTTCTCTTCTCTCATTTTCTTACTAAACCACTGGCCTAACTAAACTGGCATTACTTAAAATTCTTTTTTTGTAACATAGCCAAGAACCTAGAGAAAATCTGGCAACATACTTCGGCGAGCCAGCCAGGAGTACGAGGTATTGGTGAGTCTAAACTATGAATCTCAGCCTATTCAATGCCCTCTTTTGGTAATCCATTTTGGACAGGTTCCCCTACAGGCCCCGAAGGACATAAGTCTGGGCCATGGGAGGGGGCTGGGGCATGGGACCTCTCAATCTGACCTTGTCTGGGAGGGCAGGGGTGCAGGGCAAGGATTCAAAGCAGGGCCCTGCCCAGACAGTAGGTCCCGAGCCAAGCTCTGGGTACAGCAGAGCCGACTTTTCCAGCCTGGATGGGGCGTCTCCACTCTAAAGCCCTGGCCTTGTTAGCAGCCTCAGGCCTTGCTCCTGGTGCTGCTGCCACTGCCTTCTCCTGCTCTCACCCCGCAGTGGCAGCAACCATGGCAGAAGGCCGGGGGCTCGCATCTCCCCATGCGTCTGAGCCTCGCCAGCCCACCTTCCTACTGACCACACCTGGCTCCCTGGTCTGGGACGAGGTGGGAGGGCTGTGGCGGGCACGGCCAAGGTGGATGCCGTGGGGTGACCTGTGCTCCCTTTCCCAGGGGCTCACGGGCCAGGATCTGTGTTCATAATTCATCACAATTCCAAGTTTAATCTTCCCACTGCACTACTGAATTTCTCATTTTGGGTTTGTAAAATACTTTGGAATGTCTTAGAAACTAAAAATATGTTTGCTAGGGAAGTTTTGCTCCCACCCTCAGAGTGTATCAGGGCCCCAAGGCCTGTTAGCGGGAACAATTGATTTCTAATCTCTTAATGGCCTTTGATGACTGGCTTAACTGGGAAACTCGCAGGCAGTAGAGGCATAAAGTAAGACTGTTTCTTATGACCTCTGTAAGAACAGGTAGAGAAAGAGGAGGTTTTTTAGCCCCTTTTCCAGGAAGAATCACATGTGCAGCTTGGTAGCTTCGGTCTAGAATCTAGTCTGAGCGTCTCCCAAGAGCTTTGTGATTCCCAGGGTGGTGGGAACCAGAGCAGCCAAACGTCCCCCAAGATTATCTCAGGTGCTTCAGTTTGAGTAACAGTGTAGTCAGTCTCAGACGCTGGAATGCCAGGGGTGCTGGGAACCGGGGCAGTAATCGCAGGTGTCCCCTAAGACCTAGGTGCTTGGACGCTTTGGTTCAGAGAGCAGCCAAACATCCCCCGAGACTTAAGTGGCTCAGGTGCTTCAGTTTGGACAACTGCTCCCAACATCTCCCACAAAATTCAGTTTGGCTGAATTTGGAATCTGGGATTCAGGCATCTTCCAAGACCTAGATCAACCATGGGGATGCCCTTTGGCAGAGCTCTGGATTAAATTCTCAGGATGCTGAAACCAGAACAGCAGCTACAAATGATTTGGAGTGGTGAATGTGGTAAGGAAGCCCTGGGACCCTAACCCCCTCAGCAGGAATTCACAGCTTTAGGGAGACAAACTCCCCTCTCCCTTTCTCCCCTCCTCCCCTTTCCTCCATGGCAAGATAAGCACTCCTCGCCTGTCCCTTTTGAACTAGAATTTACAATTCTGAACAAAGGATGGTTCTTGCTCCCTAATAGCCCTGAGCTCCAAGAGATAAGCTGACCTGGCTCTCTGCTTTTGTAACCCCGCCTGCCCGCTTGCTTGAGGAAGGAGCCCGCTCGCCTAAGTAACCCGCTAGCCAATGAACAAGAGCCCATATAACCCCAAGAAAGGTGACGTTAGGGGCCCAGAATTTGGAGACTGAATCCTCTGGGCCCGCGCGTAATAAAACTTTGTTCCTCCACCTCTCCGAGTGCCATTTGGGCTTTCTCATCGTCTAAGTCTCGTTTCTGCTGCAACAAATGTTTTTAGTCAGACTTGGACTCTGAGACAGGGGGTCAGTCAACTAAAAGGCACTTGTTCCTTCTGCCTGGAATAATGGGCCTGGTCTCTAGCCCACCAGCAGACCCCCCATAGGGGTGTCTTCTCAGAGATCAGGAAAACATGCCTACTCGTGGTCTGCATGGCCACAGTATAGCCAAAAGCAGCCTCTGAATGGGACTCTGAATCCCAGAAAACCTGTTAAAAGAGGCGAGATAGATCTGAGAGCCAGAAACCATGTGGTCATGTCTCCTTAAAGAGATGCACCTCAAACTTCCATTAACTCCATTTTAGAAACAACCTTCTCAGTTTTAAACTCAGTTGTGCCTAATAAGGGGTGTGAATAGGGATCAAGATCTAGTCCAGGGGCCGGCCATATAGCCCAGTGGATAGGGCGCCGGTATACCACATGGGAGGCCCCGGGTTCGGTTCCCGGGGACCTCTCCTAGTGGGCAGACCGCCTTGAGAATGGCAAGCCACCATGGGCGGGCCGGAGCCGCTGTGGGCAGGGCAAAAAGCTGCCACGGGCAGGGCAGGTCGCCCGTGGATGGAGCGCAGCCAGCCACCCGCGAACTGAAGCAGAGCCGGCTGTGAATTGAAGCATAAGCCGCCCACAAGCAGGGAAAGCCGCGCCTGCGCAGTGACCAGCCTCGGCGTGTCGTCGCAACAGGGGCAGGGGGGAGAGATGTAATAAAATAAAATAAATCTTAAAAAAAAAAAAAGATCTAGTCCATTTATTAAACTCCTCATATGCCATTATTTAAGATTTAAAAGTTCCTAGAAAATGCTAAGGGTATAAAATTCTTTCTTCTGTTTTAATCTGTGCTTAACTTTGTGTTTAACTTTTTTTTTTAAAGATTTATTTTTTTATTTTCTGCTTTTTGTCTCTCCTCCCCACCCCCCATGGTGACGCACTGAGTCAATTTCACCGGTGAGCGGTGGCCTTGCCCACTCGCGGGCAGCCTGCCCTGCTTGTGGGCAGCTCTGCCCTGCCCGCGGGCGGCTTCACTCTGCTCGCAGGCGGCTCTGCTCTGCCCGTAGTGGCTTTGCTCTGCCCATGGCGGCTCTCCCCTGCCCACGGTGGCTTTTGCCTTCTCAAGCAGTCCGCCTGCCCGGAGAGGCCCTGGGGACCGAACCCAGGGCCTCCCATGTGGTAAACCGGCACCCTATCCACTGGGCTATACAGCCGGCCCCTGTGTTTAGCTTTTAAATCTGTGTTTAACTTTGTCAGTTTCTCTGTGCCTAGGAAATCAGATTTGGGGTTCACCTGTTACAAATTGGATAACGGTGAAAGGTAACCGAAAAATGAGTCTTTAAATGTCAATACTGTCTTGCAATTGGATTTGATGTATAAATCACAGTGGAATTGGTCCAACTGCTAGAAAAGCAGAAAAACTAAGCAAAGCTGTTACTAATAAAATTCTTGTGGCTTAGTTAATAAAAGTACCCAACTTTCCTTAAAGTAAAAACTTACTAGAAACCCTAACTAAGAGTTAAGATCATTATATAGATGTATTTATATTATAGAACAGCAGAAGGATAATATCTGAAATTTCTATAACTGTGTGGCTGTAGCCTAGACTTCAGCTATTATAATGGCAATCTTAAACTAAACTTATCTTTGATTATGGTTACTTTGTAACTAGCTTCACTTGGCCCTTAGACTTCAGCTATTGTGATAATTATAAACTGAACTTACCTTTGTTCATGGTCACTTCAGGTCTAGCCTCTCCCCTTCCTTTGATGGTTATTTCATGACAGCTTCTGCCCCCTATGCCTCAGGGGATAGCAAACTTGAGACACCCCTGTCGCCTGACCTTCCACTGGTATTAGTGACCCTGCTTTCTCTCGTGGCTCCAGGTGTGGACTGAATTGCTGCCCAGTGGAATTCTCGACCCTCGGCGTAAACCTCTTCTTTAATAATGTCCACTCTTCCAGTCCAATGGCCTCTTATCTCTGAGGACTGAGGAGTGGGGGGGGGGTTCCCAACTCTCGTGTTGGGGTTCCTAAAAGCAGCAAGTCATGAGAGAAACCACTTGCCCTGAGGCTTCAATGACCTCAGTGGAAATATACTGGAATTAGCATTTTTTCACTTAAGGTCTGCCAAAGTCAAAGTGGGAAATAAGCAAAGGTCTGAAGCAAAGGAAAATTGTATTTTAAAGCATTGGGGACATTTTGGTTATAAGCAAATAATTAAGGAACAAAATTCTTGTGCAAAACTGCATGGTCACAGTGCAAATTAAAGTAATTAGAAATAGCCTTCAAAGAGCTCTTCTAAATGTTCTTTTACAGTTGAACTTATTTTGTAAAAGAATGAAAATTACAACAGTGAGTTGTGTGCTTCTGCGTCAAACTCTGTATCCACGTCTTCCTATTTTCTCAGTGTGTATCTTCATACATCAGGATGGTGATATCAAATCAACAAATGACAATTCTTAAAAGAGTTCTATTCAAATTGTAAAATCAAATATGCAGTTATACATGTGAATAAGTGTTCCTGGAGCCCGCTGAGCAAGATGGAAAGGTCATATAGAAATCTAAATATAGAAACTATTGATGAAGTAGAAAAAGTTTTTCCTAAGCTCTTTAACTTGCTGGACCCCCAGGCCCTTCGCTTTTCAAGAGCTCTGAGGGAGGGATGGGGCATGACAGATTGAAACTATCTTCTAAGATGGGGGATTAAAAAATCATAATTTCTCCTGTAATTCCTCAATTTAAACCTTTCAACAGCCTTAAAATAAGGGTGGTTAATAATCCTATTACTAAATTTCAATAAGTAAAGAAAAAGTCCTTGAAAGCTATGGAAAGATCTTTTAAAATAAACTATAGTTATTCCAGAACCTAGAAGTCAGTATGCTTTTAAGATTATTCACAGTTTTATAGTTTTATTAAAGAAGAGGTTTACACCTCCTGTAAAGGAGGAGAAAGAACATTCCTTGCATAAACTATAACAGTTTCAATTTTATTCAGCTTAGGTGTTATCTCCCTAGGCTTATAAAATACCTACTATATAAATTAACATTATATGTATTAATCTTTAAGGTGATGAAATGTGTAAGTTCATGTCTAATGAAATTAAGTTAAAGAAATGTAGATCTGCCCTCCTTCAAATGGATAAAGTAAATTTCATTGGTTACTAATTGTAATTTAATAAGTTTATTTTAAGGTAAAGTAACCAGTCTTATGTGGTTATGGTTAATTATAAGGAGTTTTGTTCTAAACGGAAGCATTTAAATGGCTAATTCCAGGAAGCCATTACTAATTAAAAACCTAAATTTATATTAATGGCAAAAAGTAATTTCATAGCAGGGAAACCTGTCAGAAGCCACCTCAATCTGCATATTCAAATGGTGGTAAAGAAAGATAATCTTGATTCCATTGGGAATCTTAGATTTTCATAAAATGATGGAAAAAGTAGTTTTTCCTGTGCTGCTAAAGTAAAATACCTGTTAATTAATGTCATCATAGTAAAGGTGTGGAAGTAAAAAGCAAAGTACTAAGAAGTTAAGTTCATTTGATGTGTTATAAGCTGCATTGGAAGTGTTTTGAAAGTGCATAAAAATCAAGAGAGCAAGACTTCAGTGTTGTCAAATTCTCTTGTACAATCAAACCAGGCCTTCAGTACACTGCATGGTGCCTCTCCATTTGAGTTATTGGCTAGGTTGGTCACTGACCCCTAAAACAATGAAAGTGTCTACTACATCTCTAGTTGTGCTCCTGAAGTGGATGGAGAGTATGATGCAGTTTTGGGCTCTTGCAGCAGCCAGTGAGGGCTCGATATGGCCAGATGTACAATGGACATTGCCTCCAGACTGGCACTATTTCATAGTGCCAAAGGGCACTATGCACCAGGCAGGTGAAATACTGGAGCCTACCTTCCTAGCTTCTCTTTAGGGTCAACGGTGCAGCAGCATGCTGGCTGTGTGAAGGACATATCAAGTGGAGCAGTGATTAGAGTGATGTGAGTAGAACTAAACACAACTGGCATTATGGCCTGCTCCTATGGGCAGATAACACATATGGTATTACAAACCCGGAGCTTAGATCTGTTTAACTGAAGCTCAAAGAGAAACTTGTGCCTTGGTTAGTGCCTTGATTAGTATTAAGTACTGTCCCTATGTGCCTGATGATTATGGTGATATCTTTTCTATTCTAGGTCATATGCAGAGGGACATTGAACATGTTAAAAACCCTGGTAAGCTTCATTTTCTAAGTAGTTAGTGAATGTGCTTAACCCAGGTATCCCTCTTAGCCCTTATTCCAGAACCTGTCCCACTCATACCCTGGGGAGGACTGGCAGACCTACATGACATCCTGCCAGGGCTAAGCATTTTCCCACCAGAAGAGAAACAGCAAATGAGGTGGCTAGGACCCACTTCAGCTTAGCCCCTTCAAGATGGTCCTATGGGTAACCTTTCCTCACCCAGGACCTGGAAACCAGGTTCTGATCAAAACCTGGAAGGAGAACAGGCCTCACTCTCA
>PVKH010009012.1:0-19098 GCA_004027955.1 Chaetophractus vellerosus
AAAAAAAAAGAATGATGAGAAAGCTGGGATAGAGAAGCTAATTAACTTGTAAACAAGAGCCTACTAAGTGGTGTACAGCTGAATTCAGATCAGGCCATCTGACTTCAATTATGATGCCTTCAACCCCACTTGTGGAGTTCTTGAATTCTTAGCCATGTGGATTTGTGTGTGTGCGTGTGTGTATATATGTATAACATGGACCCCTTTGGGAGTTTGGTGAAGTCTAAATCCTCATCCTCAGAATAGTATCTCAAACACATAAAATAAAATATATTGGAGTGCAAAAGTAACCATCTGTACAGAAATATGGTTCTCAAAGTATTTTTAAAATTGTTATATAGTAATTAGTATGTTTATTGAACACATTGAACAAGATCTACAGGCAATCTAATAACTAAAATAATTTTAAAGTAATGATGACCATTAGTATTACTTTGAGATTTCCACTACAGTATGTTTATGATATGAAAATGAGAAAATTGCAAGTACTGTTAATACTATTGTGATTTGTTGCCTGCATTCATAATGGAAAAAAATGCTGCAGCTCAATTAGATATTAGTTAAAATATATATGTAATTTTTCATCCAAGTTCACAGACCTCCTGAATTTTATTCACACGTATCTTGAGAGTCTGTGATTACCAGGATAAGAACCTATGGTCTCCTCCTCTCATGTCCACGTTTATGGTTTTAGGAGTTATCTCTTGCTGTTCTGTGGAGATTGAATTGCAGATGTGAAAGAATGACGCAGGAAGGACAATTAGCAGGTTGTTACACTAGCATAGACCAAGCAATAGTCTATGCTCTATAGAGTAGAAAATGTAGAACAATAGTCTAGGTTAATATAGTGTAGCTCACCTGATATAGGCAGCAGCAGAGATGGAGAAACATAGATGAAATCAATATATAATTTAGAAATGATCAGGAGGATTCTAACAGATTATATGGTGGTGGATAAGAAAAAAAAGTGGAATCAAAATTGTGAATGCATTTGCTAAGAATGTACTCTGCGACATCTATTTTTTTCTCCCCATTCTTCTCTCCAATGTCACCTTCTCTTTGTACCTGTTTACCCCTCCTTCTTCGATGACAAGGACACTACAATACAGTCTGCAGTACAGTTGAGAGAAGGCATGCAGTTGTGAGAGTCATATTCCAATATTGAGATGGGTAATATGTAATGGCTAGACTGATATTCTATAAGCAGGAATGATAACTAACTTCATTGAGTGAGGCAATGAGGGCACACTTTGAGTCTTCATCTGTTTCTCTTGGAATAGGCTTTGCCTCCAGAAATGCCCAGGTAGAGACCAGATACTTATCCTCCAACTTTAGGGATTCCTGTGCCAGATGAAATGTCTAGGACTTGATGTTATATTTTTATAGTACTAATTTTAACAATTTCCTGAGTAGTACTTTTTGCTATGTATCTAAATAAGAAATTCCCTTATATTTTCATAAACTAGACAAGTCTTTCTGCCTATAGTTGAAACTCATTTACTAATTTGTTATCTAGAAAATGAATAGATAACAAATAAGTAACCTTCCATTTACCAGTTAATAAATTTTAAATAAATCTGGTATTATAAGAATTTAAAACATTTTCATTGCTATTTTTAAATAGATAAGAGATAAAGAGAAAAATGCATAATAGTTCATCACTTTTTAAACATGAGTATTTTATTTTAAAATGCTATTGTGATAAAAGACACAGACCTGTGAACTTCATGTACTTATTGCTTTTCCCCTTTCATACAATCTTGGAATATATTTCAACTTAAAATAAATAAGAAACTCCAAAAATATAATACTTCTTTTGAAAAATACATGCTTTTTGTGTGTGGGTGTGGTGGGGAGATGTTGCTGTCTTATTAGCCAGAGTAGCCTCAGGATATTCGGTGGATATTGATTATATGTTTGTATAAAGAATGGATGAGTATTTGCAAATTGAAGTTCATCTTATGCATCTAGATTTACTTAAGAACATGACTCTCTACCACACAATTCCACATACCAAGAACATTAAGTACACAAATGTACCAAAGATAGATAATAATTGGCACAGATCCAATGTTAGTTGGTATTAGTTAAATTGACACATCACATTACAATATTAAAACTATACCCATTAAATTCAAGGAAGCACTTCTATTTCTATTCCAGTACCCTCCAATTTTACACATTTTTAATACAACACCAAAAGAATAATATTCATTAAACTCTTACTGAGTACCAAGCACTAATAAATATGTTAAATGTGTTTTTGTTTAATTTTCACAACATGAATAGTGGTTGAATACTACTATCACATTTTAAAAATGAGGAACTGAGGCTTGGGACCATTAAAAAACACGTTCAATGTTGCATAAGAAAATGGTAAGACTGGAATTCAGACCACAAAAATTGAAACTACCTAATTGCTAGGTTTATGTTCCTCAAAAAAAGAAACAGATCCTATATTTCAATATTATCTCCAGCACCAAATGAGGCCCTGAAACAGAATAGGTGCCCAACAAATAATTAGAGAACTAAAAGATTGCCATTTCAAAAGCAGGGGTCTCATATTTTAAAAATATAAGAATTTTTTGCTGAAGAATAGTAATGATGCAAAAATCCATTTCCAGCTTAAACTTTCCTTTGTCTGGCTAACTTTAAGGCAAGAGGGAAGAATTCATGATCTGGTTACAAATAAATCAAGATTTTAAATAAAAATTGTAGTTTTACACCCCTAGTTCCAATACTATATTTCTTCATAAACTTGGGCACATTATTTAATTTTAGATAGTAAATATTTGGCTTGAAGCGTGTTGTGTTGAAGCATGTTGAGACCTTAAAAGTCCACAAAAAATGTAAGACTCTATTAATGTCATTTCTCTCTTGAAGGAAAGGACTTGCATTATCCTTGTGGCATTCACAAACTGAATCCGTGATGACAGATTGCGTGCAGAATTCTTTTCAAGTATTTCAGCCAATTCAAGGAGACACAGTCTATTTGTATATTGTTTATAATAGAAATTTCAAAGTATCAGGCAATCTATCAAGTTTTATCAACCATCTTGTTAACAAAGGAAAATTGAAAAGTGTTCTCTTTGTTTTGCTGCCCAGTATCTTAACAAGCTTATGGTCTTAGGGACATCCTAAAACTAGGATATCAAATTTTACATGCCAGTAGTCTGCCCAAATACAGTTATTCTTCAAAGACATATTACTTAAAAATAAGATGCATTTTAGATAAAAGTCTACCTAGGGGGAAGGGAAATGAAAGTGACACTTCAGAATCCACTCTGTCCACTTTACATAAAATTGGCACAATAAACATTTATCTACTTTTTATCATCCTCATATTAGAGGTGTGAAAAGGCAGAGAGAGATAAAGTAAATATTCTAGGATAACACAACAGAGCCAAGATTTGATTCCCTGGTCTAGGCATGTCTAGTGCAATGTCCTTGGCCCCTACTCAGCCTTGAACTAGCTCTGTGAATTCTCTGGATAGCTTCTTCAGCTCTTAGGAAAATAGATTGGCTGTCTAATTTCCAAACTTTATCTTGTTCTAAAATCATGACTTAAAACATATTCTGCAGAGCTTTCATAGTTTTCACAGTTGAAGAGGCCTTAAGTAGGTTGCACAAGAGAAAAACCTATGAAAGTTTTGGAAAGTAGAAATGTCTGGACTGCTTACTACAACTGCTGTACTTGTGTACTTCCTTAAAAATTTTACAGCTGGTTCTGTCATCCCCCATTATCAGAAACTACATTTTGCATCCCCTCCAAAACCTATAATTTTAGAATTGTTTCAAAATTCCCCAAAGGGCGTGCATGGTCTAATTGAAATCCTTAACAATAGAGTCACTGAGCCAGAGTTGAGGAAGTATTGAAATGCATGAATTTGTCTTATACAGTAGCATTGAACCACATTAATATATAGTTTTGAAATATTGCATTTGGTTTTCTTATAAAATGAACTTTTTTTTTCTTTTTTAGAAGTTGCTATTGACTTTCTGCCAAAATTGAAAAGCTTGATATTATGCTACATGACAAATCCTATTTTATAATTTAAAAACTGGAAGGAAGTGTTAGGCTAGATAGGAGACAGAATAACCAGTGTTTATTCAGATTTTCTTTCTCCCATTCAGATCCACACTTTGTAGGAAGGAAGATTAGCTGAAAATGGCCTACTTTTTCGCTATCCTTTACAGAAAGGAAAAATTATATATGCATATATAAATATGTACATATATAATATTTTTATCATTCCTTCATAGACTCTGATGTTTCTGAAATTACTTGGTTTCTTTTTGTGTGTGGGTGTGGTGGGGAGATGTTACTATCTTATTAGCCAAAGTAGCCTCAGGATATTCGGTAGATATTGATTATACGTTTGTATAAAGAGTGGATGAGTATTTGCAAATTGAAGTTCATCTTATGCATCTAGGTTTACTTAAGAACATGACTCTCTACCACACAATTCCACATACAAATATATTTTACATGATCAATAATAAAAACAAATTAGGGAGATTATGCTATCTACTTCCTAATTTCTTTTCATCTTTTCTACCTACTGACCACAATATATTGAAAATAGGATACAAAATTTATACCAAGACTAATAATATTTTGGAATATATTATTTTGGAAATGTAATATTGTCTTTAGTTCAATGGTTAATAATTTCCTAAACACTTAGTCTTGATATTAAACAAATTCATCATATCTATGATTTTTCAGCTGGGTTATAAAAGACAATCAGATTTGAATGGCTTGCTTTTTATGGTTTAAACTTCATAAATTTCTTCTTGATTAATTATTTGCAATTTCAGTAATCAAGTGGGATAATGATCTGCAACACCTATTAAGAAACTATGTTGTCACATAACACTTAAATTTCATATTTTCCCACATGCTCTCTTCTTTCAAAGTTGACTCAGAGCTAAAACAGTTGGACCCACTGATACCAGATGTTTCAACAATGTTGAAAAGATTGTCTTCACAATATTAATTTTCCCATGAAAATATTTTCAATGCTATGAAAAAACTCCCGTTATGTCCAACACTCCTAATTAAAGGTCTACAACTGAACACCATCAGAGTACCACAAGGCTGTACAACAGGTGGAAATATTCTGTGTTAGATGACATGAGAATAACATTTTATTCCAGACTTCTCCAAGTCGTCAAAATCTGAAATATGTTTATAAGATTCATGGATCTATCAAGCCATGAATTTATGTTCACAATTTTAATATGTACATTTTTCTCTGAACAGAATCTACAGATTTCAATAGCTTTTCAAATAGATCCATAAACTTTTAAGAGTTGCAAACATTTAAGTTTAAGCTAAGATGTTTCACATCTCTCAACCCTGACTTCTTATTTTCATGAATTTAGACTAAATTATCTGAAAGGCAGTTTTTGTGTTTAAATTTCTATTACTTCAGAAGTAAAACTGGTGATATTACACCTCAGATAAGAGATCTCTGTTCATTGCACTGAGTATAGTGGAGTAGTTTTCCCAAGACTGACAAAGTGGTAATTTAGTTTCTTTTTCATGGCTGTTTTCACTTCCTGGTTTCTTAAAGTATAGATAAGTGGATTCAGAAAAGGAGTGAAAATGGTATAGAAAACAGAAAGAACTTTGTCCACCAGGAAGTTTGTAAAAGGCCACACGTAGATAATGATGCAGGGTCCAAAGAACATGAACACAACTATGAAGTGTGAGGTGCAGGTAGAAAGAGCCTTGGATGATCCTGTGGAGGAGTGGTTCTTGACAGTGATAAGAACAATGATGTAAGAAGTGAGCAACAGCAGAAAACTTATAAGAGCAATCACACCACTGGTTGAAATCATGAAGATCCCAGGTGTATATATATCTATACAAGCCAGATGGATGACCAAAGGAAGGTCACAGAAGAAACTGTCCACAACATTGGGACCACAGAAGGGCAAGCAGAGGATAAATGCTAACTGGCTCATTGTATGCAGGAAGCCCACTGTCCAAGAAGTCACCACAAGTCCAACACATACTCTTTGGCTCATAACTCTTGAATAATGGAGAGGTCTGCATATGGCAATGTACCTGTCAAAAGACATGGAGATAAGCAGCACAATCTCGGTCCCGGTGAAGAGGTGCACAAAGAAGATCTGAGATATGCAGCCTTCAAAGGAGATGGTCTTGCGCTGAGCAAAGAAGTCAACGATCATCTTTGGAGTGGCAAAGGAAGACAGGCACATGTCGATGAGAGACAGGTTGCTGAGCAAGAAGTACATGGGAGAGTGGAGGTGTGGGGTTGATATGACTGTGAGCAAAATCAGGTAGTTGCTCAACATGGTCATTAGGTAGAAAATGGAAAACACCACGAAGAAGAAAATCTGGAGCTCAGGGGAATCAGTGAGTCCAAGTAACACAAATTCAGAAACTCTGGAATAGTTGAACCCCTCCATTGAACTGCAGATTCTGCTCTATAATTTTAAAAGGAACAAAATAACAGAACTAGAAAAATGTGATATTTCTGCAACTACACATGAAAGAGTTATATCACTTAATTCACTGGGACACTGATAACCTAGAACATAGATTACCAATCAATAGCTTCTCAATAAAGATTTCTCTTTTGGGACCACTGTTTTTTTAAAGGGTTAATAAAAACTATTGTTATAAGATCCCTCTTCAAAAAGGCAATCTCTTGGTTCTGACCAGCATCGGTGTATTTTTGCTGTGTTCAACTATACAATAATATTCCTGTCCTGAATACTGACCAAAGAACTACATAATCCATATTTATAGATAAATATTGCATTAAGTTTGTGATCTCTACTTACTAAGGCAGGAAAATAAAAATTAAAATGAGGATTGAAATGCCAAAGGTGTCTGTTATACAAAGAAAAAGCAATTATATTGAGTCAACCATTGTTGAACACTGGATTTAATTCAGCTTTAATATAATGATTTCCAAAGACACATTTAGTATCCAGTGAAGGTAATAAATGATTCTCTTTTTAATTTCCTAATTCAATAAACTATTTTTGAGTAAAAACATACATTTCTCAATCCATAAACTCTTGATGACCAAAAGGCATACCTTTAACATATGAAAATTATTCTGAGCATTTATTATTTTATAATTGCATAGAAACATCAGAAAAGAGAGTGAGAGAGAATATCCCTTCTTTGTTTCTTTTCCTAATGACCAAACAAAGCTATATATATATATTTTTTTTTTTTTTTGAGGTACCAAGGCCAGGGATTGAACCTGGGGACCTGGTAAGTGAAGCCAGTGTTCAACTACTGAGCCACATCTCCTCCCCCAAGTTGTTTTTCTCAATGTTGGTTTTCTGCTTGTTGTTTGTTTTTATTTTTAGAAGGCACTTGGAACCTAACCCAGAATCTCCCATTTGGGAAGCAGGCACTCAACTGCTTGAGCCACATCTGCTCCCAGCTATATTTTCTAGACTGGGACAAAGAAAGATACTTTAAGGACTCAGATTTATTTTTTAAAAGTACGGTTTTCAATTTATGGTGCAAGCCATGATCTGTGAACTTTATTTCCTGTGAGATGTCAATGTCTTTTCCAAGTAGTCAAAAGGTGGCACAGAAGACCAAATGAAAACTAGTATTGTGACAGTTAATCTTGTGACCAGATGGGGGTTCACTCTTCTAGCCACCTAATGAAAGTTAAGTCTCTATTTACAAAATGTTCAGCTGAGTTATTTGGAAAATGCTTCCCTGTTATTGGAAAATTTGATCTGACTGGAAAAACTACATTTAAAAAACTCTAATACAATTTCATTTCAAGACTTTATAAAAGGCTATATACTACCAAAATCATTTCATTTCTTTATGTTAAATTGCTTCTTTTCATAAGTAAAATCCTATGAGTTCCTTTGTTAAATGAAATCCCTTGAGAATTCTCAGCTTCTCTCATTTCAATATTTATTAATAGATACTATTATACCTAATCCAGGGTTACAACATACCTATCTTTGAAAATGTTATTATTTGTTCCTTAATCTATTTACATGTTTTCTAAGTACCCTGAAAAAATATTAAAATTTAAGTGTCAGTGAATCATTGTAGACAAACTAAATGCCAGATGTCAATATACTATCATTTAAGTAAGTCGGCATAAATATATAAGAATGAAGTCATATTATGATAAATTCAGACACCAAGCAAATGCAAAAGACTCAACAATGAACTATTTGATTTCCATTTCTTCCATTTTTCTTTTCACTCATTTATTCCCAACAATCTCTCCAAGTATTAAAATAAAAAATAAATAGTATTAAAAATGAAAACCCCACAATACGAAAAAACCTGAGACAATTGATGACTGAAAATGCCCTTAGATTGTGATCAGCAGACATGCAACTTTAACAGCTCTGGAAATACCAATGAATCAATTCAGTCGAAGGATGAGGTTTATGGTAATGTGTTCTTTTTTCACTTAATTAACTAATTGGTTGATAAACTTCCAAATGAGCCACGTGTTTTGAATTAAACACCATAGCAAATTTTCTAGGCCAGAGAATAAATTTTTACTGATTTAAAGTAAAAGCTAAATCAGAAATATTTCAAAATAATTTTGACTTCTTTTTTTATAACACAAATTTTTCATTGATTCCACATATTGTCTTTAGAGTTGAAGGATCATAGCAATTGCTCTGTGGTAGCAAATTTCACACTCCAGTTAGAAGAGGCAAAATAATGAAAAGGAAAAAAAACTAGCCTCTGATTTATTCTTTTAATTGTTATGCAGAGGGAGATATACTGGAAATAAATTTTACTTTCCAAATTACAATCTACCTTCTTATTCTATCTGTAACTCACACTGTCATTGAAAATTTGGTATCTAAATTTTCAGTGTTATCTTCCACAGCATTTTTCACTTAAGTGACCTCCTTTTCCAATCTGGAGAACTCAGCTTTATCCTCAATTCACTTGCCTATATTCAAAAATTTTGTCAATATTGATAAACATTATTTTAGAATTTTTTTCAGAGGACAATATTCTAGAAATCTTAAAACGGAACCAAGTGTTAGGAGTGGGAAGGTCAAACTCCTTTGACATTAATCAAACCTCAGTAACCTCTCTAGGATCTGGACCCTTCACTTGTGAGAATTAAATTAGATGGTCCATATAACACACTAGGCATATCTCCTGGACAATATTCAGGGAACTCTCTAGGTCTAAAAATCTTATTTAGGAATGCTGTTCAGAAACAATCAGCTTATTTTATTTACATATAGAGAGAGAGAGAGAAAGAGAAAGAATCATTTCATCTTTTTTAAGTAAAATTGCCTCTTCCTTCAGTTTCTTGTTATATTAAATTCATTGAGATTTCTCAATTCACATATTTGAATATTCTTTCTATTTTCCTGAATTAATAATTTAATTGTTCATGGGAACTACCATTATACATACTCCTACATATATAATTGTAAGTGAACACAAATTTAAGTTTTTCTTCCCTTTCTATCCCCAAAAGGATAGCTTACCTCCATACCTAATCATTCCTCTCTATGTCTTCAAGTTATAATCTTCTTTATTGTCCATGTTTTCTTTTGCTTTAAATGGTTATTAAATGAATGTTAATCTCCTGTATCTCTTTTTTACTACCTGAAGAACACAAATCACAGCTTCTTCTGAAGATCCTTCAAACCATTCCCAGCTCTTAACCTCCCAGCTATGCTGCAGAAACCAAAAACACCATAGCTTCCAAGAGTCACAAGTCTAATGAAATCACCATGGTAATTAGTGAGCATCAGAAGCCTGGAGAATGGATATACATTTTCTCGTGCCTTGGTATAAAAGTCACTGGAAGGCAATGGCATTTAGGAGATCAGGGATTAGACACTACAATCTACTTGCAGTGGGAGTTATTAAAACTTTGGGCTGGCGTTTCCCAGAGTTGCAACAAGATCTGTGAGGTGTGTCTTTGCTATTGAAAGTGAGGCTGCATGTCAGTGAAGAAGCATTGTTCTCTAGAGAAAAGGGCACAACTGGAACTGGTCTAGGAAGGGAGACCTTTGAGCAGTCAGTTAAGGAGCACATAAATGAGCTACAAATTGCTTCTTTGAATCTTTGAATGTTCAAAATCCCAAAGTTGGAAATTTATTCTTTTAGGGTAAGGCAATGTGTCTCCAATACACCTTTGTTTACTGGAAAGATCACACATTAAAGGAAGGATCACGCATTAAAGTTTCTGACCGGACTTTAAAAATCAGCACAAACTAATGGATATAATGGTAGCTGCCCCCACTGCTTGGCAAAACCCGGGGAAGAGGAAAGGAAAGCCCAAAGTAACTGGGGGAAAAATGCAAAGATAGACATTATGCAAATACTTCAAAGGAAAGATGTAAAATATAAAGTATAATGGTAAATGTGAAGCATTCAGAACAGTACCTGGCACAGTGAAAGTGCTTAGTAAAATATGGTAGGAGGAGGAATAGCAGAAAAAATGATAATTATTAACATTATTTTTTATGTGTCCATGACACCTATTCCAAAGAGATACAAGATATGGAATCTGAACCTGAAACCATAACGGAGTCTCTTGTCATATTTACTTGTAGTCCAATCATTCATCTCCAGCTTGCTCTCTACCCACAACTTTCTTCCCATATGCTTTTTTCAGTGATTTCAACTTTTCACAACTATCATCCTATCCTACATCCTCCACAGGACTACAAATAGAATCCAAGAAAATCTTCACAAGCTGGCTACATTCCTTGTAGTCTTTAAAATAAGAATACATGTAACTTTGGTTTTGAGTTTCTTTTTGTTTTTGTTTTTTGTTGTTGTTGTTGTTCTGTTTTGTTTTACTTCTATTCTATAACAAGAAAGAAAGGGCATAGCTAAAAACAAAAACAAATACACACAGCAAAAGTTACAAAGATTCAATAAATCTAAAGTAATTGCTCCATTTTAAAACATAAAGTAAGTGTACATATTTATTATTAGAGTTGCTCTGGAAAACATGAGAGAATAAATGGAAAAGTAATAGGAATAAAATATAATTCAGAAGGGAAGAATATGAAGGTTTTTTTTTTTTTTTTAGATTGTGGAAATGTGCTCTATCTTGATGGCAGTGGTGGTTGCACAAATCTGTCCATATGTGTATTAAACTTCAGAGAATTTTCACCAAAAGATAACAAAATCAGTTTAACTTTATGATAATTTCTAAGGTAAAGTTTTAAAAATCAGTAGAAGATAATTCAGTTCAGAGGCTAGTTACAAAGTAAATAAAACCAACAATTACCAGTTTAAATTTAAAATATAAAAAAACCTATTACAAGGAAGAATAGTATAAATAAAATAAGAATAATCTTAATCAGATGTGTGTTGGGTCTATGTGACAGAAACTATGCTACTGTACAAAAGGAACAAATACATTTGAATAAATTGAAATACCTATTTTATTAATAGAAGGAGAAACTCAACACAGTTAAGCACATACATTTTCTCTATATAAACACAATTAAGCAAAATCTCAGTAAGATATTTCTGACTTAGCAAAACAATTTTCAAATGTGCCCAGAGGCAAATTGGGTGAATGAGTCAGAAATATGAAATAATATTTCCAATATGCAGAAACATTATAGACATTAATATATAGATAATATGGAAAAATTATAGGAACGGACTGACTAATGGAAGGGATTTGAGAGCCCCCAAAACAGATATAAAAACAAGTATATATAAAAATTTACAGTATTATCATGGATTATGTTACCTTAGTTGCCAAAAGAGGCTTTGCAGATGGACTTAAAGTTGCTAATCAACTGACTTTATAATAAGGAAGTTTTCCTGGATTATACAGGTGGATCCAATATAATCACATAGGCCCTTACAAGTGAAGAGAGATGTTGCAGATATAAGCAAATTGATTCTAAGTTTATATGGAAAGGCTAAAGACCTTGATTAGCCAACAAAATGTTGAAGAAGAAAAACAAAATTGGAGAACTCACATTACCCTCTTTCAAGATTATTATATAAAGCTAAAATAACCAAGACAGCACAGTATTAGTGAAAGAACAGATACATAAATAGATCAATGAAACAAAATATAAAGTCCCAAAATAAATCCACACAAATAGAGACAACTGATTTTTGACAAAGGAGCAAAGGCGATTCAATGGAAAAAGGACAGTATCTTCAACAAATGGATCGTCTAAACTTAAAATTCAAAGCTATGAAACTTTAAAAAGAAAACATAGGAGAAAATCTAGGTGACCTTGTATTTAGCAATGAGTTTTTTTCTTTTATTAATTAAATAAATGATAGGTTTAAAGAAAAATCATGTAGTAAATAGAGTTCTCACAACCATCCCCCCTTACTAACAATTTGCATGAGTGTGGTATCATTGTTACAAATAATGAAAAAATGTTGACTGTAAGATTAAATATAGTCCATAGTTTACATTAGGATTCACTGTGTTGCACAGTCCTGTTGGTTTTTTCTTTAATTTTTATTCTAGTAACATACATATAGCCTAAAATTTCCTATTTTTTAAATTTTTAAATATTTTCTATTGAAGTATATCATCACACATGAACATACATAAATAATAAGTGTATAGTAAAAGTTGTGAACTCACAAAATAAACATGCATAACATCATACAGGGGTCTCATACATCACCCTTCCACCAACGACTTACATTTGTTACAAACTATACAAGAGCATCATCAAAATACTACTACTAACTATAGTTCATATCTTACATTTGGTGTATTTTTCCCCCAACCTACCCTATTTTTTCAAAGAAATCAATTTTATTGTTGTATATTAATAAAGCATACAATTTATCCAAAGTGCAAGATCAATAGTATTTGGGTAATCACATAGTCGTGTGTTCATCACTTGAATCATTATTAAAGCATTTTCATTGTTTCAATAATAAACAAAAAACAGACAAGCAAACAAACAAACAAGGAAATTCCTCCCCTCTCAATCTCTCTGTTTCCTCTGCTGTACATAACTGTTATTTCTGGCTATTCTTGCACAATTATTTATTTGTTCATTAGGCAGTTTTATTGACATATATTCATATACCATATGATCCAACCAAAGTGTATAATCAATGGCTTTTTTTAGCTGTTAAAAAGACATTTATTGTAAAATTGTAAAATAAATAAAAACTAGATTGAAAGAAATTACAAATTTTAAAAGAGTGCAAGGGCAGATTAGATTTACTATAATTAATTATAATAAATAGTATAGCAACAAACATTTTTAAATGTAAATAATAATTCTAATATAATAGAAATTAATAATAACATAATTCTAATTTTTATTACAGCTCTATTGGACATAATAATCTTAAGAATGAAATACATTTATTTATTGGTTTAGTTATTTAATTTCCATTTAGGCCATAATTCTTTCTGGATAATCAAGTTCCTATTTGGGAATTCTGTACACCTTATTGGAATGAATTACAGCAGACAACAACTTGCTAACTCTAAATTTTTTGAGACAGAAAAACCCAAAATCTGGTTCAACAGTAATGCTAAACCATTTTTGATCCAGATGGGTTATTTTAATTAACAAGTATGCATAAGAAAGGGTTAAAGAAAATGAAGTATCCAAAAAAATATCTCTTCTCCAGCCCTCCTCAATTAAAAACAAGTGTTTATTTTTATGAAGAAACTTACAGAACACTGGTCACAAGAACAATTTGCTAGTTGCACTGAGTAATTATTGTTCATATATTATAATATTGTTATTTTACATTTAGCTGATCTGCTCCAGCTCTTTTTCGGTTATTATTTGCATGGAATACCTTTTACCAATCTTTTCACTTTAAACGTGGTAGTGTCCTTATGTCTGAAGTAGGTCTCTTGTAGACAACATATAGAAGGCTCATAGTTTTTAATCCATTTTCTCAGTCTTTTGGTTGGGGAGTTAAATCCATTAGCATTTAGTGTTATTATTGTAAAGGCATTACTTACTTCACCCATTTTGTCCTTCGATTTTCTGTTTTCATATCATTCTATTTTCTCTAGTTTATCCTTCCTAATAATCTTCACTTCTAAACTCTTCTCCAAATCTCTCACCCTTGTTTATTCCTTTCAGGCTGCAGCACCCCCTTTAGTATCTCTTGCAAATCTGCTCTTTTGGTAACATATTTTATCAGTTTTTGTTTGTTTGTGAAGATTTTGAACTCACCCTCATTTTTGAAGGACAGCTTTGCCAAATATTAGGAGAAAATATTTTTATAACACATATTTGATAAATAGATTGTATCTAAAATATACAAAGAACACTTAAAACTCAACAATAAGAAAACAAGCAACCCCGTTTTAAAAATGTGCAAATAATTTGACTAGACACTTCCACAAAAAAGATATGCAAATAGCAAATAAGCATATGAAAATATGCTCAATATCATTTGTAACTTTGGAGTCAAAAATTAAAGCAACAATGAGATACTGCTCTGCTGAGAAGGTCATGGAAAAACTCTTTGGCCATCTTCTAGTCCTTGCTTATCTCCCTCCTTTTCCCCTCTTGTTTGCTGCAGATGTTTCAACAAGTTTCTATTTTGCCTCTTGGGGGAGATATTATGTGTCAATTGTAAAAAACAAGTGACACAGAAATGGAACAGCCTGACTGTACCTTGAACCCAAACAACGAACAAGCAGCCCCAGGTGCTAGCCATTGTAGGAGCTCTGCATAAAGTTTCTTTGATACATGCTTTTTGCTTAGTGGTAGGAACCCCTTCCCCTGAGGTGTATAACATCCCAGCACTCGGCAGCACAAAGGACCCTCATCTCTGATGTAATGGTTTCCTCCTCCTTGATTGAGGCCTGGAATTTTTTTCAGGGAAATAAGATAGGGAAATTGTAGAGTCTAATGTCCAGTGTCTTCAAATTCATTGTTTCATGTGTTGTGCCCAATTTCAGATCCTCAGGTGCACGGATGAGACCACACCGACAATGCAATAGCAAAAGGGAGCTTTATTGCTAGCTCGAGCTAGGGTCCAGGCTTCCCAATCGTGGGCAATGCCATGGACCCTGACTCAAGGCAGTTACAGGATTTATAAGCATTACCAAGGGCATGGGGGAAGCATACATGTGTTCTCAACTGATAAGCTGAGCAGTTGGGCAATGTTGCAAATTTTGAGAATCCCCAGGTGGGAGGGAACCCACCTGGTTTACTTGGAAAGCAATGACACAAGTTTT
Source organism: Chaetophractus vellerosus (assembly GCA_004027955.1). Lineage (NCBI taxonomy): Eukaryota > Metazoa > Chordata > Mammalia > Cingulata > Chlamyphoridae > Chaetophractus > Chaetophractus vellerosus. Next base: position 15,183 of record PVKH010009012.1, read on the forward strand.
GTGAAGATCCAGGCCGGAGGGGTTATCAGGGATCCAAGGGCGACAGTAGGCTTACCGGGTTATCAGGAGTCCTACATTCCTGAGGGGGAAGGGCTCTAGGGGTTAACTAAAATCCTACACGTGTAGATTTTGTCCATTTTTTTTTATTGCTTCAGAAAAGAAGGTAAATTTACTTTTTTACTTCTTGATCAGAAATAGAAATTCTGGTTTTATGATAAGTACTAGAGAAAATCTTAAACTTAAATGTAAAAAGTTTATTGACGTCATACGGCAATCGGTGTTACAAATCAATTGGATAAAACAGACACACATATTTTTAAACATAAGTAATTCAAATAAAAGCAAAAAATATGGGGAAATACATTTATTCAGTAATCAGTATTTGAAAGAATTAAAATTAAAAGCTATAATAAATATTATATTTTTCTCTTTTCAAAATCAGAATTCTTTAAAATTTAGCAAATTACTAGTTTTAAAAATAGTGAGGAAAAAGATATTTCAAATGCCGTTAGTGGAAAACTAAATGGACAGAATTTGGCAATATGTATCAATGTTCATATTTTGTGACCTAGTAATTGTACTTTTATAAATTTATCCACAGAAAATAATCACATAATTGTGAAAGTTGCATATATAACAATTTTATATAAACTTAGTTTATAATAGCAAAAACCTAAATGCTCAAAAGTAGGGCATTACTAAAATAAACAATGATGAAAAAATAATAGTTGAATATATCATAGTCATTTAAAAGAGTATTATGGTCTATATTTACTTACTTAAAAGAGCCTATAATATTAATAGAAAAAACATGTTATGACCTACATAAGCTCTAAATTATAATATAACCAAATTTTTATGAAAGAATAATATGTTTGCACATGAAAACGTGACAAAATGTAAATATTTTATGGAATTAGGCATAATTTCTACATTATTCTTAAGTTCATTTCTTTAATAAATATTCACTGAATAACTTCTCTGTGCTAGGCAATGAACAATATGGTAGGTTAAGGGGAAATAAGTGCTATGGACAAAAACAATGCTGGAAGAAGAGTATGGGGTTTGGTGGGAGTGAGTTGCCAATTCCACTAGGTTGGTCAGAGAAGGCATCACATGGAGGATTTGCCTGAACATAGAACCAGCCAGTCTTTTTGGTTTAAGTCAGGATTGGAAATGCAGTTATTTACATAAAGAATATGTGGAAAGTTTTACTGTCTCACGGCTTGGGTGTCTGTTTTCTACATGTGAAACCAACAAGTTTTTTGTAAGATCTCTTTGAATGAAAATACTGCCACAGTAATATATGAGGAAAGATCTGAAAAAAAGTTATAAAGTGAGCCATGCCAGTATCTCAGGGAAGCACATTCCAGATTCAAAGAATGACAAGTCAAAACTGCAGAGGCAGGAGCAGCCTGGCATGTTCAAGAATCTGGAGGACAGAGAGGCTGGACAGAATGAGTAAGATGTGATATAGTAGGATAAGAGTTCAGGGAGGGCCTTATAAGTCCGATACTCAGAGTAAGATGGAAAGTTTTCAGAGCTTTGAGAAGAAGAGTGAAATGAGCTGACTTATGTTTTAATCAAATCATTCTGTCAGTTCATCTGATAATAGATTAAAATGGGACAAGAACAGAAAAATGGAAACCAGTAAAGATAATGGTGGTAAGAGATAATGGTGGTTTGGACTTTTGTGGTAGCACTGAAGGTGGGGAGAAATGATATGATCTGGCAATTTTATGGTGGTAGAGTTATTCCATATTTTTTAACAGATTGGATGTGTAATATTAGAGAATTCATAATATTATGCAGTGTACCATAATATAATGACTCCAAGATTATTTTCCAGAGACAATAAGGATGGAATTGCAATGAACAGAAATCAGGATGTGTAGTAGGGAGAAGGATGTGGGAAGATGAGCAGTCAGACTGGGACACGTTGTGCCTGAGGTTATAATTAAAACATGAAAATGGAGCTGTGGCAGTAGCATAAACTGCTGGCTTTAAGAGCCGAAAGTTCATGGGAAAGATATTCATGTAAAGGTTATCAACACAGACCTGGTAGTTAAAGCCAAGAAAGCTGAGAAGTTGAGGAGGAACCCTCGAAGAAGAATAAGGGAACAACTGGTTAGGTGGGAAGGAGTCTCAGAAAGTGGAGAGTCCTGGAAGGCAGTGGTTCAAGGCAAACAGAGTGATCCACTGTGTCAAACAGTGCTCCCAAATCAAACACAGTGAGACCTAAGTAAGGACCCTTGTAGATCTTTGATAATAATGAAAAGAGCAGTTTTATTGTGTGATTTGGGTGGATTGAAGAGAAAAGAAATCAGAGATAGCAGAGTATAAGCAGTCCATTTTGAAGAGCCTTTGCTGTAAAGAGGAGAGGAGGCATGTGGAGGGAAAAAGGGGAACAAAAATGGTTTTCTTAACGATGAAATAAATGTGATTATATGCTAAGGAGAAAGATCAAATAGGGAGGAAACATTATGATGAGAAAACAAAGATAGAGCAGAATTGCCAGAGTATCTGCTTTCAGAAGGAAAGAGGGTGTGGAGTCTGGTGCACAAGTAGAGTAGTTGACAATATCAGGTCACCCTGAATCAGGAGAGATAAAAGGGTATGTATTCATAAAGTAAGGGGATGCAGGTAGATATAGTGGTAGAAGCTTGTAACATTCTCTTCTCTTCTTCTCAGTGAAATAAGAAGCAAGGTGATAAGCCACAGATGAGGATGATAAAAGAGATATTTAAAAATGAAGAGCAGTTTTTCTAAAGTCTGAATATGTTTACCATGCATATGACATATTAAAAATATCTCAATCTTTATTTTAAAAAATAAAATATAAAAAATAATCCTACACCTCCTTGCAATTTCGGTCCAGATATACTTTGGATGCTGCCTATTTAATGTACTCCTGCAAGGCTTGAACTTGGAAATTAGTTCATGGGGAGAGCAGCAGCTGCATGAGAGGCTTCTGTTTGGCTAGGGAAGATCTTATAGGTAAATGGTGGCTTGGATCCCTGTTCCAATCCTGGCCTCTGGCAAAAATGGTGGTACCTTTCAGAAGTCAGATGACAACTATTGCCACAAAGATAGCTCCCTCGATAGCCTACATCTCCGGTGTTGTTCTGGGAGTTGTATCTGGATGACCAGTCTAAAACCTTCTCTTCTAGGCTAACCTAACTCTCTATATTAAATCATGTTATATTTAAAATAACTACAGTGGTTTCTGCTATCTGCCACAGAACACTGACTGGTTCACCAAAGAAATAGTGTCATTTTACTCAGAGTAATCAATTGGGGATGAAATAATATATAGAACTAAGATTTTAAAAAAATTTACTAGGTGTAATCATGAAACTCTGGGGGTGGAGGGAGTGAAATTTTTTCATGACGTTTTCCCATAAATATACCATTTAAATCCTTCTTCCTAATAATGAAAAAAAAGACTGACAGTTTAATTTCTTTCAAAATTCATCTCAAGCATAGTTGCCTTTCGATTATATTTAAGACACATTTACCTCAGCACAGAATCTTGAGGATACCATCCTAAATCATGAATGAAACTGTAGCATATGAAAAATTCTGTTGTTTAAAGCCTTAGAATGGGTGCACATGTTCCATTTGCAACGCCGTGCTGGGCCCAGGAGTGCAGCAAGGAGCTATCTTCCAGGTGGTGTGGGCGGGCAGCGGAGCAAGTGAATCCTGGGCCACAGGATTGCAGGCCTCATCCCTGGCCCCATGGTAGCTGGATATTAGGCAAGATGGTATTGATTTAGGTGCACAGTCACCGGCTCTCAGCAGAGGACGGCTGATTGGGGATGGGAGCATGCCTGAGTGGTCTTTACTGGAAGCCTGGGGGACGGAGGTCTTAAGCACATCAGCCTGGAGACAATGGGACTGTGAGGTGGACTGATCA
>PVKH010009013.1:0-19097 GCA_004027955.1 Chaetophractus vellerosus
ATGTTATTCTGTCACTGAAGGTCATTGAAGAGTTTAAGCAAGAAAGTGACAGGGTGAGATTTGTATTTTCATATGATTTAAAGACATTTATTAAAAAAAAAAACTCTGTTAGACAGTAATGTGATGGCTTCAGGTTGGCATGGCACTCAAATCCTACATTTTTCCTAAGGTCTGGCTAAGTACCCAAGCTCAACATAAGATTAAGGGATGGACTCTGAGAGGCTTCAAGTATCTGTGGGGCACAATCCCCTGGGCAGGGTTATGAAAACCATCTTAAAGAGCTTGTGTTACTGTGGAGACAATGGCACATGCCAGTGCCTGCTTAGAGCTGGTGGATGTTGTGCTCCAAGGTCTAAAGGGGGTCTGATGGCATTCTACAGCTTTGGGAAATAGTGTCCATTATTATGTATAGCTTTCCAAAACCACCTTCCAATCAATCTCACTCTTTCTCTGAGAAGTTAAACTCCAGTTAGGTTGAGATAGCAAATAATGAAGAAAGACTGAATTCTAGCTACTATGCTCTGAGATGCGGTGTGTAAGTATGTGACATTCACTCTCTTTCATTTGATTCTGCCTTTCTGAGACAAAACCATATGCCATTAAAAATATTCAGTTTCTTTTTTATTAATACTCAGTAGGAAGCCCAAATATATTAAATCTCAGTGCTCTCACATTTTTCTTCCCCTCATAAATTCAATTTGAATTAATATTTATCAAACATTGATACAATGCATGGCAATATAAAGAATACAGTGATAGAACTGCTATATAAAACAAAGAAAACCTGTGTCTTGTCTTAAGAAAATCAGTCCATTTTGTACAAGACAATAGAAGTAAAATAGCAATAACAACCAGGGCACTCAAGATAGTATCAAAGGCTATTTAATTCATTCACCACTTATTAACCTTACACCATATTCAAGGAAATCAATATGTCCCAAACCAAGCTTAAGGAACCTATATTGACAAAGACTAGAGAAAGTAATATATATTTTGTTTGAAGAAGAAAGTTGAATAATTTGTAGAAAAATAAATTCTTGCCATACATCATGTATGAAAAAAATAGGGCTATTCCTCTCAGCCAGACATAGATAACATAGATAAATGGATCTCATTTGTTGGTCTATCTGGAGTATTCTTTTTTGATTAGGAATTGAGGGGGGGGCTGGAGAGGTTGGGGGTGTTTTTTTTTTCCTTTTTAAAAAAATTTATTGAAGTATATCATTCATACATGAACATACATAAACAATAACTGTATAGTAAAAGTTGTGAACTTACAAAATAAATATGCATAACATCATACAGTGTTCCCATACATCACCCCACCACCAACACCTTAAATTTTTGTGAAACATGTTACAAAATCTTACTACTAACTATTGTCCCTATCTTACGTTTGCTGTATTTTTACCCCAGACTACCCTGTTATTATTTTTTTAAATATTTTTATTACAGAAGTTATAATCTTAGAAACAACTCTGCACATGTGTAGAATTCCCATACAACTCCCCTTCACCAGCACACCACACTGTGGTGGAACACTTGTTAAAGATTATATGATCAGACTATTACCACCATCCATGGTCCATAGCATACATTTGGCACACTTTTTCCATACTTCCCCATTATCAACACAGTACTACTTTGGTATAGAAGCATGAATATTACAGTATTGCTGTTAACTACAGTCCATAGGTCACACCAATTGTATTTTTCCCGTGCTTCTCCACATACCCACCAACCTGCAGTAGTGATGTATATCTGCTCTAGCTGACTTGCATCTGTACCATCAACCACAATTCTCATCCACCTCTGGGTTCACTGTGTTAATCCAGTCCCTAGATTATTCTCTAGCTATCTTTCAATTGACATTTATATCCCTACACTGCCCTTTCCAGCCACATTCCCTTTAAACCAGCTGCTACTCACTAAAATGTGTTATTATCAACTCTATTCATTTCCACACTTTTACAGTCAAGTTAATTAAAACTTCTACATACGTTAAGCATCAGTAGCCCTTCTCAGTCCTCCTCTTATTTCCTAATGACTTATACTCTAGGTTTTAACTCCATGAATTTATTCTTCGTATTTAGTTCATATTAATGAGACCGTGCAATATTTGTCCTTTTATGCCTGGCTTACTCCACTTAGCATAATGTCTTCAAGATTTATCCATATTATCATATATGTCCCAATTTCATTTCTGCTTACTGCAGCATAGTATTCCATCATATATATATATATCACATTTTGTTTATCCATTCATTGACTGATGGACTTTTGGGTTTTTTCCATCTTTTGGCAATTGTGAATAATGCCACTATGAACATCTGTGTGCAAATGTCTGTGTGTGTCACAATTTTCAGGATTTTTGCATCCGTATTCATTAGAAAAATGGGTCTGTAATTTTCTTTTTTTGTAATATCTTTATCTGGCTTTGGTATTAGGGTGATATTGGCTTCATAGAATGAGTTTAGTCATGTTCCTTCTTGTTCAATTTTTTGGAAGAGCTTGAGTAAGGTTGGTATTAAATCTTCTTTGAATGTTTGGTAGAACTCACCTGTGAAAGCATCTAGTCCTGGGCTTTTCATATTGGGGAGTTGTTTGATGACTATTTCAATTTCTTTACTTGTGATTGGTTTGTTGAGGTCTTCTAATTCTTCTAGGGTCAGTTAGGTTGTTCGTACATTCCTAGGAAGTTTTCCATTTCATCCACATTGTTTACTTTTCTGGCATAAATTGTTCATAGTATCCTCTTATGAGCTTTTTTATTTCTGTAGGGTCAGTAGTAATGTCCCCGTTTTAATTTTTTATTTCATTTATTTGCATCTTCTCTCTTTTTCTCTGTCAGTTTAGGAAAGGGTTTGTCAATTTTGTTAATCTTCTCAAAGAACCAACTTTTGGTTTTGTTAATTCTCTCTATAGATTTTTTTATGTTCTCAATTTCATTTATTTCTGCTCTGATCTTTGTTATTTCATTCCTTCTTCTTGCTTTCAGATTAGTTTGCTGTTCTTTTTCTAGTTCCTCCAGCTGTGTAGTTAGGTCATTGACTTTAGCACTTTCTTCTTATTTAAAGTAAGCATTGGGGGCCGGCTGTAGCCCAGTGGATAGGGTGCCAGTTCACCATATGGGAGGCCCCAGGTTCAGTTCCCAGGGCCTCTCCGAGTGGGCAGACCACCTTGAGAGGGCAGGCCGCCATGGGTGGGGCAGAGCCACCATGGGCCAGGCAAAAAGCCACCACAGGCAGGGCAAAGCCGCCATGGGTAGGGCAAGTCACCCATGAAGAGAGCAGAGCCGCCCGCGAGTGGGGCAAGCCGCCTGCACAGTGAGCTGACTCGGTACATCGCCGCAACGGGGGGAGACAAAGCAGACACAGAAGAACACAAAAAAAGAACACAGCAAGAACAAGCAGAAGGTGGGGGGGTATGTAACAAAATAAATAAATAAATAAAGTAAGTAAGCATTGAGGGCTATAAATTTCCTTTTCTGCACTGTCTTCACTGCATCCCATAGGTTCTGATATGTTGTGTTCTCATTTTCATTGTCTCAAGATATATATTGATTTCTCTTGAAATTTCTTCTTTGACCCACTGATTGTTTAAGAGTGTGTTGTTTAATCTCCATATATTTGTGAAAATTCCCTTTTGCTACCCTTGTTGATTTCCAATTTTATTCCATTATGATCAGAGAAAGTGCTTTGTACCTGCACTTTATAAATTAAATAGCAGATAGTTAGATAGATGATTGATACATATTGACTAGAAAGAGAGGCGATAGATGATTGATGATAGACCTGTAAATAGATATGGAGATTGCCATAGATTGGGTTCCCTGATAAACAATTTCTGAAAAGGAGATTTGCATGCAACAACTTTATGGGAGAGTGCGCTAAGGACCAACTCCTTTATACCTATAGATTCTGAAGTTTGGGAGCCTAATAGTTCTTAGCTGAGTTCTTTTCTGGGAATTGCCCTTTGCTTGAGAAACACACCTTGCCCAAGGCCATGCCCTCTTTAAAGGGGTAGCCTTTATCCAGTGATTGGTTGATGGAGGAGTAAAAGAACTCATCAATTTGGGCCAACTGTGAAGGGTCATCCCAGACCCAGAACTCTCCATGGGAGGGACCTAGGCCATTCTTAAGTGAAACTTTATTTTTAACTATGAGTGCATAGCAGACAATAATATAAGAATATTAGTAATGTTTTGTTTCACTGCTTTGTTTGTGTTAAGTTTCCTACAATTTTATCCGTCAGAGCTTTATACCATCAGTGCCAATATTAATAGTGTGAAAAAATAGATACATATCTTAGTGTTATTATGAAAATAGTTTTGATCTCATGGACACTTGAAAAGGTTTTGGCCCAATGGCTTAAAAATAAACAGACTACATTGTATAGTCCTGTGACTGAATATGGCAAGAACAGTTTATATGCTTTCCAAGGACCCAAAATTCACTTTTTAATGATGTCATTTATCGTATTAGAATTCTGATTGCTATGATGCTGATATGAAAACAATTTATTCAAGTATCTCCAAATGTTGAAGACAAAAGTATTTGAAATAATAATTTAAAAATATAACTTGCATAATAGCCAAAGAGTAGAAGTAACCCAAATGTCCATCATCTGATGAATGGATAAAAAATGAATAGAATTTTGTTCAGCAATAAAACAAAATACTGATATATGCTACAATGTGGATTAATCTTGACATGTAATACTAAGTGAAAGAAAACAGTCACAAAAGATCAAATATTGTATGGTTCCATTTATATGAAATGTCCAGAATAGGCAAATCTGTAGAAGAGAAGTAGATTAATAGCGCCTAAAGCTGGTGGGGGAAAGTTGGGAGGAAATGGGGAATGATTACTGAACAGAATGGGATTGATTTGTAGGGCTATGAAAAGTTCCTAAAATTGATCGAGGCAATGGTTGTATGACTCTGTCAGTACAATAACAACAATTGAATTGTGTACTTTAAAAGGGTGAATTGTATGGTATGTGAATTATATATCTCAAAAAAGCTGTTAAAAATAACATGGTGTTTCGTGCCTCCCTCAAAATAGATATAGGAAATTAAATTTCAGCTTGGTCTAAATAAACTATTTCTCTTTGTGTATGTAAGATATTTTGTTGTTTATTGAATTTTCAGGAAAGTGAGTGGAGAATTTCCTGATTCAAATTAAATTATAAACATTATATATAATAACCACTTTTTATTAAATAATCACTGATAAAATAAGTCAGAGGCTGTGTTGAGTGTTTTATATGCTTTTTAAAGCAGTTTTACTGAGATATTTTCACATACCATACTATCTATCCAAATTGTATAATCAGTGACTTTTAATATAATCACAATGTTGTGCATTGAACACCACAAAAAATTTTAGGACAGTTTCATTACTCCAAAAAGAAAAACTCCACACACTTAGCAGTCACCGCTCAATCCCTCTATCCTTCCCCAGCTATATAACCACTAATCTAATTACACCTTTATAAACTGATTTATATTTACATTATACATAAATGGGATCATAGACTATATAGAACTCTGTGTCTGGATTCTTTCAGCTAATATAATGTTTTTTGTATGATATTAACATCTTGTAGTATTAATATGCATTAGTTTAGTTTCAAAGAAAAATAGTCTTATATATGCAATTTTACCCATATTCCTATTTCACATGCAGTTTTTCTATACTGTACAGCCCCATGTTACATTATTTAGCTTCCATTTTAGTTATATACATGGCCTTAGACTTTCCCCTTAAACCACTGTCATACCCATATAATAGTACTGCAGTTACAAACATTATGTTGTGCTTTCACCTTTTCAATTCATTTTCAAAGATTAATATACATCCTTTTTACCAGTTCTGCAAAAGTTAACCCTCAGCTTTCCATTCTCTAACCTCATTCTATTTTCTGGTGACTTATATTCAAGTTTTTATCTCCATGAGATTACACATATACTTAGTTCATAGTAGCACAATCATACAGTATTTGTCTTTTTGTTTCTGGCTTGCTTCACTCAACATAATGTCATCCAGGTTCACCCATGTTGTCATATGCTTTACGACTTCATTTATTCTTTCAGCTGCTTAATATCCAATTGTGTGTATACACCACAGTTTGTTTATCCATTCATCAGTTGATTGACACCTTGGTTGTTTCCATCTTTTGGCAATTGTGAATAATGCTGCTATGAACGTCAGTGTGCAGATGTCTGTTCGTGTAACCACTCTCTGTTCTTCTGGGTATAAACCCAATAGTGGTATTGCCGGGTCATGTGGCAGTTCTGTATTCAACTTCTTTAGTACTACCAAACAGTGGCTGAACCATTCTACATTCACACCAACAGTGAATAAGTGTTCCTATTTCACCACAAGCTCTCCAACACTTGTGGTTCTCTGTCTTTTTAATGGTGGCCATTCTAATAGGTGTGAAATGATATCTCGTTGTAGCTTTGGTTTGCATTCCCCTAATCACTAGTGATGTTGAACATTTTTTCATATTTTTTTTTGCCATTTGTGTTTTTTTCTTTGGACAAATGTCTAGTCAACTCTTATGCACATTTTTTAATCGGTTTGTTTGTCTTGAAATATATCATCTCTTTATATATCATGGATATTAAACCCTTATTGGATATGTGATTTCCAAATATTGTTTCCCATTGAGTCAGCTGCCTTTTCTCCCTTTTGACAAAGTCCTTTGAGTGCAAAAATATTTAGTTTTGAGGGGGTCCAATTTATTTATTTTTTCTTTTGTTTCTCGTGCTTTGGGTGTAAGGTCCAAGAAACCACCACCTACCACAAGGTCTTTAAGATGTTTCCCTACATTTTCTTCTAATAGTTTTATTGTCCTGAATTTTATATTTAGGTCTTTGATCCATATTAAGTTGATTCTTCTATAGAGAATGAGGTAGGGGTCCTCTTTCATTCTTTTGGTTATGGATATCCAGTTCTCCAGGCACTGTTTGTTAAAGAGATAGTTTTGTCCTGTTAACATGGCTTTAGTAGTTTTGTCAAAAAACAGTGGGCTATAGAGGTGAGGGTTTATTTCTGGTCTCTCAATTCTATTCCACTGATCGATGTGTCTCTTTATGCCAATACCATGCCGTTTTGACCACTTTAGCTTTGTAATGTTTCAAGGTCAGGTAGAGCAATTCCTCCCACATCACTCTCTTTTTTTAGAATGCTTTTGGCTATTCAGGTGCACTTTCCCTACCAAATGAATTTGGTAATTGCCTTTTCTATTTCTGTAAAGTAGACTGTTGGAATTTTGATTGATATTGCATTGAATCTTTTTATCAGTTTGGGTAGGATAAAATATTGTCACAATATTTAGTTTTCCAATCCATGAACACGGAATGTCTTTCCATTTGTTTAGGTCTTCATTGATTTCTTTTAGCATTGTTTTGTAGTTTTCTGCATGTAGGTCTTGTATTTCTTTGGTTAAATTGATTCCTAGGTATTTGAGTCTTTTTTAATATACTTTTTATTTTACATAAATGTTACATAAAAAATATAGGGGATTCCCATATGCCCCGCTCCCTACCCTTCCCGCATTTTCCCACATTTACAACATCCTTCGTTAGTGTGGTACATTTGTTAAAATTGATGAACATACTTTGGAGCATTGCCACTACACATGGATTATAGTTTACATAGTAGTTTACACTCACTCCAAATATTTTTGTAAGTTATTAGAAGATGTATAATGGCCTCTATCTGTCATTGCAGTGCCATTCAGGACAAATCCCAAGTCCTGAAAATGCCCCCAAATTACACCTATTTTCCCCTCTCCCTTCCCTCAGAACCTCCAGTGGCCACTGCCTCCATATCAATGGTAAAATTTCTTCCATTGCTAGAATCACAATAAGTCTATAGTAGAATAACAGTAAGTCTACTCTAGTCTATCATTCATTCCCCAATCCTGAGGATTCTGGGATGGTGTTGCCCACTCTGCCTCTAACTGAGAGGGGTCTTAGATCTCATGGGTCAGATCGATGGCACTGTCTTGGTTGCAGTTGTGTCTTTTTGTTGCTATTGTAAATGGAATTTTTTCCCCTGATTTCCTCCTCAGATTGTTCAGTACTAGTATAAAAGAAATATTACTGATTTTTGCATGTTGATCTTGTAGCCTGCCACTTTGCTGGACTCCTTTATTAGCTCAAGTAGCTTTGTCGTAGACATTTCAAAATTTTCTAAATATAGGATCATGTCATCCATGAATAGAGTTTTACTCCATCTTTTCCTATTTGGATGCCTTTTATTATTTTTTTCCTGTCTAATTTCTCAAACTAGAACTTCTAGCACAGTGTTGGATAACAATGGTGACAGTGGGCATCCTTGTCTTCTTCCCAATTTTAGAGGGAAAGCTTTCAACCTTTCCCCATTGAGTATGATGGGTTTTTCATATATTCAGTTTATCATATTGAGAAATTTTCCTTCTATTTCTATCTTTCAAAGTGTTTTTATCAAGAAAGGATGCTGGATTTTGTCGAATGTATTTTCTGCATCAATCAAGATGATCTTGTTTTTTTTTTCCTTCAATTTGTTAATGTGGTATATTACATTAATTGATTTTCTTGTGCTGAACCCCCTTGAATACTGGGAATAAATCCCACTTGGTCGTGGTGTATAAGTCTTCTGATATGCTGTTGGATTCTATTTGCAAGTATTTTGTCGAGAATTTTTGCATCTCTGTTCATTAGAGAGATTGGTCTATAATTTTCTTTTCTAGCAGTGTCTTTATCTGACTTTGGAATTATGGTGATGTTAGCTTCATAAAATGTGTCGGGCAATTTTCCCTCTTGAATTTTTTGGAATAGTTTAAACAGGATTGGTGTTAATTCTTCTTGAGATGCTTGGGAGAATTCATCTTTGAAGCCATTTGGTCCTGGGCTTTTCTTTGTTGGGAGATTTTTGATGATGGAATCAATCTCTTTAAATGTGATTGGCTTGTTAAGTTCTTATATTTCTTGTACCATCAGTGTAGGTTGTTTATGTATTCCTAGGAATTTGTCCATTTCACCTAGGTTGACTTATTTGTTGGCACATAATTTTTCATAATATCCTCTTAAGATCATTTTTATTTCTGTGGGGTCAGTTGTAACTTCCCTCCTTTCATTTCTGATTTTATTTATATGTGTCTTCTCTCTTTTATTCTTTTTTAATCTAGCTAAAGGTTTTTCAATTTTATTGATCTTCTTAAAGAATCAGCTTTAGCTTTTGTTGATTTTCTTTATTGTTTTTTTTCTCAATTTCACTTATTTCTGCTCTAATCTTTATTACTTCTTTCCTTCTGCTTGCTTTGTGAATGATTTCCTGTTCTTTTTCTAGTTTCTCCAGTTGTTTAGTTAGATCGTTGGTTTTAGCACTTTCTTCTTTTTTAATATAGGCATTTAGACCTATAAATTTCATTTTCAGCACTGCCTTTGCTGTATCCCATAAGTTTTGATAACTTGTGTTCTTGTTTTCATTTATTTCAATACATTTACTAATTTCACTTACAATTTCTTCTTTGATTATTCTGGAATGTCTTGTTCAACCACCTTACATTTGTAGAATTTACTTCTTCCCATCTATTATTGATTTCCAGTTTCATTCCATTGTGATCTGAGAAGGTGCTTTCATTCTTTTTATATTTATTGAGACCTGCCTTGTGACTAACATGTGGTCTATTCTGGAGAAAGATCCATGAGCACTTGAGAAGAATGTATAATCAGCTGAGTTTGGATACAGCGTTCTGTACATGTTTGTTAGCTCTACTTCGTTTATCATATTGTTCAAGTTTTTTGTTTCTTTATTGATATTCTGTCTAGTTGTTCTATCTAATGATCTGAGTGTTGTGTTAAAGTCTCCAACCATTATGGTAGAGATGTCTATTTCTCCCTTCACTTTTGTCAGAGGTTGTTGCCTCATGTATTTTGGGGAACCTTGGTAGGTGCATAGATATTATGACTGTTATTTCTTCCTGGTGGACTGTCCCTTTATTAGTATATAATGACCTTCTGATCTCATATGATTTTTTGGATTTAAAGTCTGTTTTGTCTGATATTGGTATAGTTACCCCTGCTCTTTTTTTTTTTTTTTTGTTAAAGTTTGCGTGGAGTAACTTTTTCCAAACTTTCACTTTCACCCAGTTTGTATTCCTGGGTTTATGGTGAGTCTCTTGTAGTCAGCATATGGATGGCTCATGTTTTTTGGTTTGTTTGTTTGGTTGGTTGGTTTTTGTCTATTCTGTCAGCCTATATCTTTTTATTGGGAAGTTTAATCCATTCATGTTCAGTGATATTACTGTAAATGCATTATTTACTTTCACCATTTTATTCTTTGGTTTTCATATGGCATATCTTGTTTTTGTTTGTCCTTTTATTCTTTTTTTTTTTAAAGATTTATTTATTATTTATTACATATCCACCCCCCTTTCTGCTTGCTCTTGCTGTGTGTCCATTCTTCTGTGTTTTTCTATGTCTGCTTCTTGTCTCCCGCCGTCCCCGCGGCGACACGCCAAGTCGGCCCTCCACGGCGGTGGCTCGTTCCGTTCGAGGGTGGCTCCATTCCGTTCCCACGGGCGGCTCCGCTCCATGTTTTGCGGGCAGCAGTCCTCCATGTTTTTTTGCGGGCTGCTCGGCTTCCGCAGTTCGCAGGCGGCAGCTCCGCTTTTCACGGGTGACTTTGCCATGCCCGTGGGGGCTCCGCCCTGCCCCTGGTGGCTTTTTGCCTTGCCCACGGCGGCTCTGCCCCGCCCACGGCGGCTTGCCTTTCTCAAGGCCGTCTGCCCGCTCGGAGAGGTCCCCGGGAACCGAACCCAGGGCCTCCCATGTGGTACACCGGTGAGCTCTTTATCCACTGAGCTATCTAGCCGGGCCCTGTCCTTTTATTCTTTGTTATCCTTTCTGCTCTTCCTGTCTTCTATACTCTCCTCCAAGCCTCTCTCCCCTATCTTTTTCTTTCAGTCTATAAGTTTCCCTTTAATATTTCCTGAAAAGGTGGATTCTTTTTACAAACTCTCTTAGATTCTGTTTGTTTGTAATATTTTAAACTCATCTTCATATTTGAAGGACAATTTTGCTGTATAAAGAATTCTTGGCTGGCAATTTTTCTCTTTCAGTATCCTAATTGTATCATACCACTGTCTTCTCACCTCCATGGTTTCTGATGAACAATCCACACCAAGTCTTACTGGGCATCCTTGTATGTGATGGCTTGCTTCTCCTTTGCTGCTCTCAGAATTTTCTCCTTATCTTTGATGTTTGACATTCTGAGTGATAAGTGTCTTGGAGTAGGTCTATTCACATTTATTCTCATTGGGATACACTATGTTTCTTGGACATGTAAGTTCATTTCTTTCATGAGAGTTGGGAAATTTTTAGCCATTATTTCCTCAAATACTTTTTCCACCCTTTTTCCCTTCTTTTCTCCTTCTGGAACTCCCATAACATGTATGTTGTTGAGTTTCGTGCTATCATTCAACTCCCTGAGCCCCTGCTCAATTTTTTTCATTCTTTTCTCTCTCTGTTCTTTCCTCTTCAATTTCAGCTTTTCTGTATCATTTATTCTTTCTTTTATCATTTCGGGTCTGCAGTTGTATGCTTCTAATGTGTTTTTTATCTCACCTATCATGTCTTTCATTCCCATGAGCTCTGTTACTTTTCTTTTCAGGTTTTCCAGTTCTTCTTTGTGCTTGCTCAGTGTCATCTTGATGTCCTTTATCTCTTTATCCATATTGTCTTTCAACTGACTAATTTGAATTGGGAAATTTGTGTGAATCTCATTGATCCTGTGTCTCTTCTGGGGCTTTGATATGTTCCTTTGCTTGGGCCATTTCATCCATTTTCTTAGCATGATTGTAATTTTTTCCTGATGTCTAGGCATCTGATTAAGATGGTAGTTTAATCAGATGCTCAATTTCTCCCTCTTCTTAGGGATTTAGTGGCAGGAGGCTATGTGTTACTGTTCTTTGATTCTTGGTTCAGTCTGTTAGGATTGTCTCTGTTAGTTGCTCTAATCTGGGTCCTGGACCCAGTAGTAGGTTGCAGACCTGTTTCCAAGGGCCTTGGGGGGGAAGGCTGTAAAGGCTAGGAAAAGACTCTCTTACTTATTTACTAATTTCCTCATTTGCACTTCCTTGGTCCACCAACAGATGGTAGTTTTTGGCAGCCTTCTCCTTTCAAAGCCTGGTTGGAGTGTGTTCATGCAACACTGAACAGTTTCATTGTGATAGAGGATCCTGCTAAGAGCCAAGTAATTCAACTTTCTCAGAGGCAGTTCTCTAACCTTTGCTAAGAGGCCCCTCCCTTCCCACAGGTAGGAAATAATTCCACTCCCCTCTGCCTCCTCAACAATCAGCCCCAGTCAGTAGAAAAGGAGATTGTGTCAGATCCCTTTGGTACCTTGCTGGCTCCCAAGGCAAACAAAGACAAGCCCCACACAGCCTGGAAGGGCTCATGGAACACAGCAGACCAAATTTGTGTGTCAAAAGCTGAGTCAGCTTTAGGCTGTGTCCCTCTCTCTCCCCTTTCCTGGGGAGGTGGATCCCTGGGTCCCTCTTTGTCTGTAGCTGCTGGCCCCAAGGCCTGAGAATTCAAGTGCCTGTAGGGTGGAGGAGAATGCCTGCAGTTGCAGCTGCAGCTTACAACTCATAGTTTTACAGTTGCAGTTCTTTTCCCTGGCACATTTCTCTTCTAGGCGGTGTCCAGCCTTCCCCTAGTTTTCTAAACAAGGTTTTTTTTCCAGTCTGTTTCTGCCTGTCCTCTAGCTATATTTCTGGGAGAAAAGAGAGTCCCATGTCTTTACATATATATAATATATATATATATTTTTAGGATACATTGATTACATAGTTGTTACACAGAAATTTTAGGAGTACCCATATGCCACCCTCCCATACCTCCCACCACCTCCCACCTATATATCCTTCATCAGTGTGGCACAACGCCTGTGATAGATATACACATTTTGGGGCTTTGCCATCAAGCATGGATCACAGTTCAGACTGTAGACCACCCTCTCTCCCATACAGTTCTTCATGATACATGATGATAGAAAATGGCCTATATCCTCCATTGCAACATCACCCAGGACAATTCCCCAGTCCCAAAAAACCCCCCGTATTACAACTGACCTTCCCTCTCCCTGCCCCCAAAAGAGTCCAGTGACCCTGGCTCCACATGATTTTGAAATGTGTATCACAAGTCTATAACAGGGCACCAACAAGCCCATTCTAGTCCATAGTTCTTCTTCCAATCCCAAGGAATCTGGGATGGTGATGTCCCCTCCACCACCAAGTGTGGGGGAGCTTATATCTTGTCGATAATATGGAAGAGTTGATCTGCCTGCAGCTGCAGGCTCTCTCCATTCCCCAGGATGGCCGTCGTCGATCATCACCTCCCCACTAGGTGTCCTGGGTGAGTCCATTGAGTTGTAGAGTAGGAGTTGCAGGTCCACAGAGCCTCTGGACCCAGTTGGCACATGGATAGTGCATAGGCTCTGGTCTCTGGAAGTACACCTAGAACTCTGGCATCAAATATCGGTTTGAATAGAAGAGACCGATGGACCATGAGCAGTGAAGACATATTTCGGTCAGTCTCTGTCACTCTCAGGTGCAAGGGTTGCAAATTAGGGCCCACTGGTGAGGCACCAAACTCTGGGGCTATCTGCCCTGATATAGGACCTGGATATCTCCAAAGCCCTCAGAAGGCCCTCTATTTGGGGTGATATCCATATTGGAAGCCTAGGAGGTCCTCCTGGGGTGTGCATAAATGTTACGTCTGGGTTGGTCTCCCGACTCTCTTTGAAGTCTCTTAGCCCTATGAACTCATTTGTCTTTAACATTTCCCCCTTTTATTCGGAGTCTTTTTCCAATCGTTCTGCCCGTTGGCATTTGTTAGTAATCCCTCATTGCCAGGGAGGCTCATTCTGCACTTGTGTTGGGAGCTATGATCAGAGAGCTATCAGGGAGATAAGTTAATATCGTAAGACAAAGTTTATTTCATTTGTTGTTTAAGCTCATTCATTTAACTGACCAATGAATCATCACTGTGTAGAAGACTGTGTTACTTTGGCAGATGAATCAGATCATGCCTATGCTTAAGCTACTCTATGGTTTTAAATCAGATATCCTTGAAACTTCTTTAACTTCGAAAACTCTTAAGAGACTATTATTTGTGTTTCTATTACATTATCTAAGATATTACAGTCCTGCATGCTCTTACTAGATATTCATTTTTAATATCATTCATAAATAAAAGTTATGTGCAAAAACAACTTGAGAATTTTTCATTTTTCTCTATAACATCAATAAAGACAATAATCTTTAAATAACCAAGCAGACAATAAGAATTCTTTTACAGATTTAAAATATCTTTATTTTCACCAATTTCAAGGATACATTTGTATCTGGTCTTACTTATTAATGTATGAGTTTTGCCTGGATGACATTTGCATTTTTTTTCTGTTTTCCTTTTTTTTAACATAAAGAAATGCATTGTTTTAAAATCAAGTTAGAGGTAATAAGATGGGAATGGCTATTACATGGTAGTCACTGTGCCTTGTTCATTAGTCATATTATTTCAATTAACTCACTCATATAAAAGCTAAAATAGTTCCAACCTGTGTTGGATGGTGATTGAATGAAGCTTCTGGCATTTTTATTTTCTCTGCATAATGGAAGAATGTAGTTATTTTCTGTTTGCTTGGGTTTTTTTTCTTTCCCCTGCAGCATCCCAAAACTTGCTTTTTGTCCATTCAATCACCATTCTTCTTTCTGAGTGGCCAATCTGAGTACTATTTTTCACTGCATTTCCTGTTACCACACAGGTTGTCATCCAATCCTAAATAGTTGGTTCAAAGTTCACAACTATGAAAAATAATCTGTTTTCTTGGTAGCCTTTTCTTGTATCTTATTTGACTTTAGTTCACCCCTGTTAGCTACATTTTTAAAAAATATTTTTCTGTTACTTAATTTAGTTGATTCCTTTCTAACATTTGTTTAGTATTCCCTGATCACTTAAAGCTAGATTTTCCATTTCCTGTAAAGGTCAAACTATTTCTTACATCTCTTTATGAACAATATCACTGGTGAGAAAATTTGATGCCTTCCTTCATTGGATCCAGTAAAATAAATGCAAGGGTTTAACTTACTACACACACGCGCACATGCGTGCACAAAAAATACAAATAAATCAATTTAAGCACTTGTGATTCTCTTGCAGAAACATGATGGCCACTTCACAGTCATCCAGTTGGTTGGTATGCTCCGAGGCATTGCATCGGGTATGAAGTATCTTTCTGATATGGGTTATGTTCATCGGGATCTAGCAGCTCGGAATATACTGGTCAACAGCAACTTAGTGTGCAAAGTTTCTGATTTTGGTCTCTCCCGAGTACTGGAAGATGACCCAGAAGCAGCTTATACAACAACTGTAAGTTTATGTGTTCCTTTCTGGTATAGCTGGCTTACTTTTAATTATGTTTAATATTATAAGACTAATTCTGTTTTTGCTTTCCTAATATTCTGTTTTCTTTTTTTTAGTTTTCCCAATATAATATGATTATTTAATTGAGAAATGTTTGCCATCTCTAAGTGCATAGTTGGTTTTGTTTTTGACTGTTTTCTTTCTTTCATTGAACTGGGACCTAATTTTAATATCATCTTGAGGTCTTTATAATGACTGGACTCACAATTAATATGCCTTTGCCTGAGGTCTTTTTGATAGCTTAATAGTAACTCCTTTAAATGGAGTCCTTTATAGGCCGATGATATAATCAGTTTATAAGTCAGTGAACATTAGGTTCCAATGTTTTTCAAGTGACTTTTTATTTCTCACAGCACATTTTATGGAAATTCTATGTATACTTAAAATTGACCAGTAGGGATTCCTCTGGAGATATATCAGAACACTCTAAAGCTTTTTTCCAAATAATATTTTTGGAAAATGTGAACATGAATAAAAACTTTACTAAACTATCATCTGTAAATTATATTATCTCAGTTTGACTCATGAGTAGTTTAAATATTACTGTATACCCTGAAACATAATTTATTGCATTGATCTCTTTGGTTACTGTTTTGAGTAATTCAGTCTAAAAGTCTCTATTGAGCTATCTTAAAGCCACCAATTTCTAAAATTAGACTATATATTAGTTATTTTTAAACAAAATATTCACTATTGACTCATTTGAAAGTCTCTTTAATGAAAAATAAGTCAGTAAAACTATTCAAGATATTTTTATTCTGTTCTATTCTTCTAACATCAAACATTATTTTAAATGATGCAGCATCACTATTTAGTTTCCTTTTAATTCCTTTTCTGTGTGTTTTTGAAATTTCACTGAATTACTCCGGTTAAATTAAAATTTACATTTTGAATGAAATATTTTATGCCTTTACTATTTTGCTTTATAGAAATGCTCTATATGATAATGATATTAATTTTATCGAAGATATTTTCACTAATTTATACAACAAAGAAATACAGTTCTAAGGAAAATACACTAATCTCTCAGAGCCTTATGTATGACAGCAGTATCTATTGATCTTTAAATTTGACCAAAAATCTCCATAAAAATAAAACTTTATCTCATCTGAAAATAAATTGTTCATTTTAGAAAAAAAAACAGTATTTTCAAATCCATATTCTACCTTTAAAATGTGATAATTATTTTTTTAAAGACCCTTACTTCTGTTTTTACAAATGTATAACTTGAGCAACATTTGACAATGCAGAACAATTCATGTAAGATTTTTCTATTAAACACATTATTTTTAACCCTGGAGAATAGCATTTTAAATTATATTTAATAATGATAGTCATGTATAATCACAAAATATAATATTTATAAAAGTTACAGTTACAGTCTACTAAAAGAATAAAACAAAATAGGAAATAACTACTAGACTCTTTGTATACCTACATAGTTACACTTGAAATTATTTATGAAAATACTATTTTAAATGCTTTTTAAAATAGAAAGCTCATTACTAAATTTAATATACTAATAAAATAGTCAGGGTAATGCAAATATTGAGGCAAATGTAGATTATCTTGGATAAAATTTGACATCCAGAATGCAGGCATGTTCTGTCTTACATCATTATAGAGACTGGGAAGCCCAAAGCAGCACTGTTATAAATTTAGATGACTGCAGTATTAAACAGCAAATTAGATAACCAGAAAACTAACTCTCCAAAAAGTGGCTCTGAAAACCTATAGAATCTGCCTCATATAAGAAATAAATATTTCAATTTAAGAGGTATCAATTAAATGGTAAATAATATAATCAAGTTCTTATTTAAAAATCTCAGAATTACCTTACTGTTCAGAGCATCTTAAGTGACAGTTGGAGTAGAGAAGAAGGGAAATAATTGAAAATAATTATGATCATAAAATTTAAAATATTGGGAACTAACTAGGTATGAATGATAAAGAGGAAAGAGGACTTAAAGATTATGTCAATTTTTCTAGATTAAGCAGGCTCAATAGAGATGCTATTGATCAAGACAGAAAACCCCTGTTAGAGGGGTTATTTATAAATCACATACATGTAATATGTAGGAACATATCATCTACATTATAAAATACACTAAAAGTAAATAAGAGGATGAGATTTATAGCCAAATATAAGCAGAAATTCTAATATCTTCTTCTTACAACTTAAGAGTGATTTGCACACCCTGGTTTAGGTCTAAGACAAATTTATTCAGTATGTACTCAACACAGTTTATGATGTAGCTGTCTTATTTCAGGCCCTATTCCTTGGAGGGCCAATAACTAAAAATTAAGGGATTCTTGAGAAAAGATAAATGGCTATATAAAGATGGACCGAGGGAAACCAAATATAGCACAGAATAGTAAAACCTACAAAGGTGCAGACACCAACAGTGGGCAATACAGCAGGAAAGGCAGAAACAGTAGTAGCAGAGAATTGTTTTTCAGATACGCTACTTAAAACCTGTATTACTCAGGGTTCTCCAGAAGAATAGAACCAACTAGAGATATATAGAGAAAGAAAGAACTAGAGATAGAGATAAAGATAGAGATAGAGATGAGATAGAGATAGAGATAGAGATAGAGATAGAGATAGAGATAGCTATATATATTACAGGTATTGGCTCATGCAGCCATTCAGATTGGCAAGTCCAAATTAAGTAAAGCAGGCTGCAAACTACAATGAAGGTTTCCATTACTCCCCCCAGGAGAAGCTGGATAACTGAAATAGAGATAGAAATTCTTCTTCTTCCTGACTGTCAAAATCAGTTCTCTCTTTAAGGCCTTCAAATGATTGAGTGAGACTTTTCTCATTGCTGAATGCAATCTCCTTTGTGATAACTAATGATTTAAATCCACGAAAATTCATAGTAGTAACAATCAGGCTAGTGCTTGCTTGAACAAACAACTGGATCATAACCTAGCCAAGTTGAGACATGAACTTAACCATTATAGTCCACCCCTTGGCAACATACACATCTCCTTAAACCACAATCGCTAAATAAAACAATAACAGTCATAATTTCACAAAACATAGTTCGACTGTCTTACAAACAACCAGAAAGACACTAACTTTTTCCCCAGAAGAGGATGAAGTCTGTGGATAATATTCATTCTTAAACTTCATATCCTGTAACTTAAATATAATACCATAAAGTTAATACAACTTATATTCTATATTAAAGGGATAAGATAGGGAAGAAAACAAAGATATTTATGTTTATATATGCAAACATCTTCATAATAAAAGAAGGAAGAAATGCTCAACCATTACATCCTTAGCTTGTATTTATGATTTCTTTTTTCTACTACCCATTCAATATTCCCTTTATTCTTAGAAAGCACCTAAGCAGGTCGTGGTTCTTTGCCTAGTGGGGTGACTCAAACCTTAGTTCCTGAAAGGCCTTGACAATTGATAGTCCTGCATGGATTGGGTCATTGCAGTTTCCCATTGACCTTAATTAAGGCATAGGAGTACTAAGAGATGCCCTAAGGGGTCTCCTGCATTCCAGGCAAACTCTTCTTTACCTCCATTGTATAGTAGAAGTCCCTTTTCTGCTTGATAATCTGGATCAGTCACCGCAGCCAGTATGAAATTCCC
>PVKH010009014.1:0-19088 GCA_004027955.1 Chaetophractus vellerosus
GTCACGTGAGAGACTCTTATAAAATCTTATATTTTTAACAGAGATCTCGTGTTGATTCTGTTTCCCGAAAGAACCCTGACTAGAACAGCTTGCCACACCAGCCCATCACATCAGCTCGCTGTCTTGCTTGTCTTCTTTAGGAGGCACTGGGAACCAAACCCGGGACCTCCCATGTGGTAGGCAGGAGCTCAATCATTTGAGCCACATCCTCCTCCCCTCAATTGCAATCTAAGATTCTTGAGGAGAGGACCAGGACCATTGTCTTACTTCTCTTTGTTACATCATAATAATAGCATAATAATTTAAATACACACACTTCCCCCCAATTCTGTTATCCTCCTTCACCTGGAGAACTCCTACTCAAATATAAAGACCCAGTTTGGATATCATTTCTTCTAGAAAACCCTTCTTGAAACTTCAGGCTGGGTTAAGTACACCTTTGTATTTTCTCATTACTCATTGTTCATACCTTCATCTTTGTGTCTGTATCATTATACTGAAATTATCTAATTGGAAATCCATCTCCGCTATTTGACTTAAAATACCCCCAAGAAATTATATAGTATTATATTCCCCAGGCCTTGAATAATGTCCATCATATTGTAGATGCTCAGTACATCATGTTGACTATTCTTTAAGGACTCAGATCCATGACAGGTTTTTTTGGTTTTCCCCCATAGTGATAGAAAGCATGTCCTCACTAGGTGAGGGAAGTTGAAATAAGATTTTAAAAACTCTTCTTGAGGTGAGCAGCCATAAAACACTTGCAGTTTTCAAGTTCTAAAATTATATTCAGGCTGAGCTTTGTCATCTTGAACTCCACAGCAACCCCCATATAAAAAGTAGCTTTGTACTTAAGTGCATGAAGAAGATAAGTACCTTTGGCAGATTTGAAAAGGGTTTGGATGGACTGGAGAAAGTGGCAAACATTTTAAACTCTTAAGTTCTTTTAGACACCTGAGCTCCAATTATCTGCAGTGGGACATTTTGCATAGTTCTCAAACTGGCCTTGAATGACAGTGTCCAAAATTTTAAGGCTGATGGATACAAGCCTGCTTTAACTCAGGACCGTTGCAGTTTCCAGACACCTGGCCCTGACACCAAGCCACTGTGTGCCAAATTCAAACTCATTGAACTCTTTACTGTTGTCTGAACAGTAGGGGGCTCTTGCAGGTCTGCCTTTAGTAGTATTTTCCTTTATATGCTAAAACCCTGACCTAATGCTGGGGTGGAACACAGATGCATGCTATGTACAGTTCAGCCCTACCTGTTTATGATATGACTTTATATTAGTATGCAAAATCATGAAAATAAACAAAGGAAAGCTGAACGTAGAAGGGCTGAGGAGGGATAGAGAGTGGGGGGAAACAGTAGAGATTACTTCCTGGAAGAAGCCATTTTTTCAAAGAGAGGAGGGAAAATATTTGGCAAGGAAAAGGAGGATGGCCATTTCAGGTACCGAGCATTTGGCATGGTGTAAGGAGACTTGGACAGGGTCAAGCAAGGCATGCAAAGGAAAACAGGCAGATCCTTTTGGCTGGAGCAACGGTTCTGGGTAAGGAAAAGCACAGATGATTAAATCTCTGGGCAGGTGACACCTAGTAGTTGATCAGTCTAGGATTTAGACTAAAGAACTGACTTCACATAATGACAACAGGGAGCCACTATAAATTATTGAGTGGAGGAAAAGAAACATGATAAACATATTTTTGAGGAAGATTGTTTTATATGAAAGATATTGAAGAGTAAAGAAATAAAATCAGGCCACCATTAAAGAGTTTGCTACGTTAAACTTCTGAGCTGATGAGGCCTTAGCCCAATGACGACGGTGTGCCGTCTTTACCTGGCCCATCACAGGCTTCCCCATTCAAAGACAAAACACTGTCAGGATGGCCCCAGCTATTCTCAACCCAGCCCTCTGGAAAGCCTCTACTAATAAATTTGAGTTGGCAAGCTAGATGATGCCTAAATGATATTCCTAGTTTCAACTACAGTATAGCATGTGGAAATGATTAAACGGACAATTTTGTAGAAATCATTTGTAGAATATGCTAACGGGATAAAATGGGTATGGAGGATAAAGAAAAATGAGGAACAGGAAATGACTGAAAACTTAGAAACCCTAAGGGTTTACCAAAAATAAATGTTTCTGGAATGTAATAGAGAAATGAGGGAGACATTCTAATTTTTATAGGAAAACATTGAGCTATTTATTAATGCATTAAGATCAGGTCAGTGGGTTGTAATCAACCAGACAGAAAGGCTTAGTGAAAGATTGAGAGGTAAATTGGGGTTTATAACTTTATTTAATTCAACACTTATAATAAATATGTTTTGAACAACTATGTGTAGGCACTTCTCTGGGTGCTTGGGATAAATCAGTGAACAAAGCCAATATAGATCCCTGCCCTTGTGGGGGCTTATTTTTCAACAGGGGAATAAGACACATGAACTTAGTTATAAAAAATAATCACAGTTTTTTAGAAGATATGTACAGTAAAATGAAAGATGCATAGCAGAATAAGAATGAGCAGGAATTCAGGGAATAGGAGGGGGACTTAGCAGTCTACTGTCAGAATATTTGCTAGGAAAGCACCATGCAACTTAAGAAATGTTACTAATAATTTTCTTAGCCCTGATCATAAGAGAATCGTTGGCCACAGACACTTCAGGCTAAAGAGATATGTGCTAGGGCTTTGCAGGGGCTAGAGATCATCTTGTCTGTTAGAGTGATCTTGTCACCTTCCAGGAGGGAGAAAAAAGGCCCAGGTTATAGCCAATGGTTGAACAGAACGTTTGGTCTACTGGATTCTCCATGTTGCTTTCATGGACAAGTTTATGCAGCAAAGGATGCTGAGGGCTGCTTGCATTTTCCCATTCAGGACACTGATACCTAGAGGAGATTCCTGGAGGTGATTTTTAACATAAGACTTTTTGAAGGATTTGGGGGGATTAAGTCTACTCTCTGGAATAAGAATTATATAGATTGTATGATTCAGTTACTGTAGAGCTGTATTTACTATAGAATAACCATAAATAGAGCTCAGAGGAGTTCCGTTTCTTCGCTTCATGCCTTCCTCAGTGAGGATTTGTTAAATCTCATAACTCGTGGCTATTCAATAATGTCTATGCTGGCCCCCTCTCAACTCTCCTCTTCTGTTGTTGCTGGTTTTTAGAGCCTTTTCTCTTGGTTTGCTGTGAACATCCTGCCTGGTTTCCTCCCCACCAGGATTGGGTTTCTAATTTCAGAGGCCTTACTGTTAAGTTCTTGGACTTTTTATCTACAAATGTTTAAAGTTAACTTCACATTGAGCCTGTGCAGGAGTTTTTATTTAGCCCCAATATGCTCACCAACATGCTGGCTGCCAGTTTTACTTTGTAACCTCAGAAATGGCTTTGGACTTTACTTGGTCCTACAACTCTTCTCACAGAGAAGGGCTCCCTCCTCTCTCCATTCTTTTTGGCACAATCAGTGTTTTCTCTGCATTTTGTAGAATTCTAGGCATACTCTGGCAGCAGGAAGGGTATTTTAAGTTTGTTTTTTGGCAGTCAGAGTCATCTTCTGCCTGAGGCTAAGATGAAAACATTCCCCATTGCTCAGTGCTTTGACTGTCTCAGCAGTAGCAGAGCTGAGGACCTTCCTGTATAGCACCATGAAATATCCCTACCCCATCAGCAGCCCTTCAGGAACATTTCCTGTATATTCCAGTCTCAGCCCTGGCAGTAGCAATGCAGGGCACTACTGTAGTACTTCAGGGAGGAACACTTCCTGTGTAACACTATTAAATTCCTGGCACCAAGAGTAGTGCAGGGCTACTTCCTGTGTAGCACCACTAAATGTTTTATTACAGGAGCAGCACAGCAATTCAGGATCCTTTATTATCTGTTCATTTCCAATATTGTTGGAGTGCTTCACAAACACAAAATACCAACAAATTGATGAATATTATATTTTATTCCCTTATTAGGTCACTCAAGCTATGGAGACCTGGGCATGGAAATGAAGGAATCCAGTCAGGTTTTATGCCCCAAATAACCTGCAAACTCATAATAGCATTCAAGAAGAGATAAAATGCTACATTATGTATATCCTAAGTGTTTTTCGTTCTGTTCCTTCTTCCTTAACAAGAAACAATGAAGAAAAATACAGTCTTAACCCTATCACGAGAGTAGTCAATTTGAAGAGCAGCTTCATGCAGTGCTATGTGGGGGTGGGAGAAGAAAATGCCATGTCATTTCCTATGGGATGAATCCAATCAATTGATTTGAAAAGTTGTTTATTAAGTCTTTTCCTATTATTTTCAAAAACTGCACAAGGATGATTGTAGCATATTGCACCAGAAAAACAGACCTTAACATAATGTAGTGATTTACAAATAATTAAGAATATTCACTCTAGAGAACCTTTCAAATTGGAATTTAGGGAGCTTTTATACTACTAAAGGCATAGATTCACCAAGTTCTTAGATGTCATAAATGCCATGTCTATATCATGACTAAAATAAATGTGATGAAATATGTGGTCAAGATCGGAGTCACTGTGGCCTGCAAGAGAACACAAAAGGGATCAATATTTCTAGATCCACATTAAAGTAACGGGTCACATTGAAGGAAACCAATCAAAATATTTTTTGGTCACATTCATGTTCTCCAAAACATCTGAACATGGTCTCTTTTTGGAGAAGGAATAAACACAAAATGACCACGATTAGATAGAGACATATAGCCTGCCCCTGTGAAAAATGAAGTCACCAGGAATGAGTACATAGTAACACATTTTGCAGAGAGATTGAAATACCCTGGTTGTATTGAATCTATGCCAAAGAAAGTCATACAATGTTTGACCCAAAGAGAGTTGTGCCAGGCTCAATTATGTCATATAACTAGCTTTTTAGAATGATCTCAAATTTGGTTAGCTGGACCACTGTCCAGAACCGATGACACATGGAGAGAAAAAGAAGCAGAAAACCCAAGCGAGCTGGTCTGTAAATCTTTCATGAGAGTTGAGCATAGGACTGAGCCAGAGTGGCGCTGTGGTCCATACCGCATTTCATCTCACCAAGAGAGGTGGCGCTGCCCTCTGCCATGCATACAACTTTATGAGCTCTCTCATTAGCCACAGTTAATACAATAGGAAAAGACAATAGTGTTTACCAAAGGGAACTAGAAAGACTCAGTTAACTAGCCCCACAGCATTGTTTATTGCAAGCCTACATTATTGGACTGTGTTTGTATAGGGAATGAAAGAACGTGGTTGTCAAAAAGTTGCTTGTAAGTGAACTGAATTACAGCGGTGGCGCGGGTTAGGAGAATGGTGGTTAGGAGAAATGCCCAAAGTGTTTAATAAAGGCAAAGTCTGAAGTCTATACTTACGGCTTCTGAGAAAATGCTGATACTCTGTGACCAGGCACGGGAATTCATATTTAGTTAAAGCATTAAAAAAAATATACAAGGCAGAATCGTAAACAATATTGGGCTATGAAAAGAACAGCTGCAGTCAATGTTCCCACTAATATTTTCCATCCATGTACTGGTGGATTTTTAATGTGCAACCCATATCAAGAAAATAAACAGATGTGCACCCCAAGCAGGAACAACAACAAAAGAAGTTTTATAGGTTTTACGAAGATTGCACTTTTCATGTTGATTCTGTTGGCAGGAGGGCAAACGGCCTGCATCTGTAAAGTTGTTTTATTGAGAACGATGAAGGTGTTGCTGCACCCCAACAGAATGCTTTGAGCTCTTTCTGGTGGCTCTGTGCCAACTGAGAAACATCGTCTCACCCTTCTCCATTGTGAGCTTGAATGCAAGGTTGCCAGACAGCTCAACATGCATTTCAATGTAGAAAATAGGCCGACCAAGGAAGCACATCTGTTATCGTGGCCTCATATGCACCCTGCTGAAACCAACTTCTCCACCTGCCCAAAGTCATGAGGGAGCACAATTATTTTTTATGAATTCTTGACCTTAGAAAACTCCGTAAAATTGAGTTTGTATATTTTTTTAGGACAGAAAAATGTAGACTAGAGATTTATTTGGTGACACTGATGCTGAATGTATCCCACCATTGACTGCAAATGTATATGGGGCTTAAAATGTCCTTCATGCTTTGGCCCTTACAGACCTATCATCTCTCTTCGCCCTGCCATTCCCTGGGCATACTACAGTAGACCCATATACACAATTTGGCATTCCCAGATTTTTAAATTATTTTTTAAAAATTATTTTGATAAATATTCATTGTGCAACTATTATATACAGCAGACATGGACCCCATTTTTACAGCAGTCCCTGCCTCCAAGTTTAGCGAAGCAAAGCAATATTAAACAAACAGATATACAAATAATTATTTAAATCAAAGAGTGACAGTTTTATACAAATAACACATTAATACATTCTCATTGTAAGAACAATCAAGTGATAGACAAATGCAGATTCAAAATGTAAAGGGCCTGGTTTAGCCAAGACATAAAGTTACAAGTGACAGAAACCAAATCAAATTAAGTCAAGTGGGTCTGTTGGTCCACATAACTGGGAAATTCAGAGATAGGACTGGCCTTATGAGTCAATACATCACTGGTTACAAAGGCTTAAATTATTGGCCTCTCTCTCTCCTGCCCTCCATTCACCCTCTCCTCCTTCCCCTCTCTCCTTCTCCCTGGCTGTCACCACTATCTTGCCCATTTCCTCCTATGCAGGAAGGCAGCAATTGGGAGTATGGCTTCAGATAGCTGTAGGTTAAACATACTTTTAGTGGCCCAATAAGAAAAGAATGCTTTCCTCTCCCAGTGTTCATATATAAAATCTCGGGAAAGTACAGTGAGTCTGCATAGGTCATTGGTCCTTGCCAATCTTTATGAAAGATAATATACACTTTCATTGGCATCCTCATTAGAGCTTTAAAGAATGGAGGAAGAATAGTTCCCTAAAGGAAAATGGAGGAAATAATTTTCATCCAGTTAATATCTATAAATGCCCTTTCTTCCAGCCCCACTCCTTCTAAGGGAGTCACCACTATAAAAGTTAGTTTTTATTTTTCCAAGCCTTTGTCTGTACATTTATAATAAACATCCCTGTATGCATATATACACATATGTGCATATCTATGCACGTTTGTGCATTTGTGTGTTTGTGTATGTGCATGTGTACATATTCACATGCTTATACATACATGTATAAATATGTATGTATAACTTCCTTTTAAAAAATAATTATATCTATTGTTTTATATTTTTCTTTTTAACTTAGCATTATATATTCAAGTTTTCCATTTTGCTAAATATGGATGTACCGCATTCTTCTTGATTATTGAATAATACACCGTAATAAAAATGTGTGACACTTTACTTGATCCTCTTTATGGGTATTTAGGTTATTTCTAATTTTTAGTTATAACACGTTTGATGAATGTCCTTGTGCCTGCTTCTTTGCAAGTCTTTTTCCAGTAGTGGTGATCAAATCTGTGTTGCTAATGAAGGCTATTCCAACCCCATTTCTATAAAGAAATATTCTCTTGTGTAGGCTGCTAATACTTTTCAGAATTTTGCATTTTCTGTTTAGCTCTTTCCTTCATCAGATTTTGATGAATGATTTGAGGCAGGAATCTATTATCTGCTTCTTCCAAACCCCCCACCACCAAATTGCCAGGGCTCTTGCCTGAGCACCATTTATTGAAGAGCTAATCCTTTCCTGGCTGATTTGAGAGGCCACCTGCATCAAATACAAAATCTCTGATATTCATGTGTCTTTTCCTAGACTATTAAATTCTACTGGTCTATTTGTATATACCCGAATCAGTCATAATGTTTTCCTTTCTTTTCCTTGTTTGTTTCGGTTACTACTGTTTTTGTTGCACAAGAAATACATGATATTTTCTTTGCACATGGATAAAATAATACAGAAATATCCACAGAAAGTATAAGAAACCCTTTCTTCCACTCATTGATCCCTCCTGCCCTTCTCTCAGCCGTTCAAAAATTGGGAGATATTGTTCTGGTTTCCAAATATGCATGTATCTATATAGACATGTATATCTTTGGTCTTTTAATTTAAATAGGATCATCCTATACTTGTGATGGTCACTTTAACATTCTTGGAGATATTTTTGTAACAGTGCATATAGTCAGACCTCGTTTTTAAAAAATCACTGCTTGGTGTACTGTACTATGCCATGAGATATTTAACCATTCCTCTTTTTACAAAGACACTCTTTTAATTAACATAGCTTTATCGTGTTGAAATGTATAGATCAATAGTAGGGTGATTTTCATTTGTGGCTCAGAGAAGAAAGTCTGAGTCCTGAAGTCACCTAGATGGAGAGGGAAGAAGAGTGTCCCAGACAGAGCGACCAGGGTGAAGGGTCCTGAACAGAGGAAAGCAAGGTCTGGAGGAAATTCTAGAAAAGGCACAGTGACCAGAGCAGGGTAAGTAAAAGGAGGGGAGACATGAGATGCAGGCTGAGCAGGAGAGAGGCAGGCTCCTTAGGGTCTTATAAACTATCTGAAGGAATTTATATTTTACGCTAAAACAGTAGAAAGTCACTGAAAGCTTTTAAGCATGGAAGTGACATTTCTTCCTTTTTCCTTTCATTTATTCATCTAGGTATTCTACAAATGTCTATCGAAGTGTTCACTGTATATCAAGACTGTTTCTAAGTCCTGGAGAAATAGCAGTGAATAAGGCACGTTGTTAAAAGTCTCTGCTTTTGTAAGCGTATGTTCCTTCACATCCCAGTACCTATCTGGGTGGGACCCTAGGGGTTCGCAGTCTTGAAGGCTTTTCGTCACCCTCATTATTTTCCATGTCAGCTTTGATTTTACTTCCTCAATTTCTCACCATGGTTTCTTATATCCCTGGTCCTTTGCATAAAAATTTCTCTCCTATAGTTGTAAAGTTGTAGGTTAAATATTTCCTCTGATAAGAAGCTTCTCTAATTGACCTCGGCAAGATTTTCCTACCTCTATAATCGCAGATAGCATTCTATTTTACCTATTTAACTTTTTTACTGGGCTGTGAGCTCTTTGAGAGAAAGAACTATTTTTGTTTTCATTTTTATATCGCCAAAGCCTGGCATAATCCATTCACATGGCGAGTGCTCAATATTTACTTTTATACACACACACACACCATGGAAATGATTGATAAATTGGGTTATCTTAAATTAGGAACTCCTGTTCTCTAAACGATACCCTTTAAAAATTGAATAGACAAGCCACAAACTGGTAAGGTGATATTTGTAAAACACACAGTAATAAAGGATTACTATTCAGAATATATAAAATACTTCACCAAGTAAAGAAGGAAAACAACAATGGCCCAGTAAAAATGGATTTTAAAAAATGCCTCAAATAGGCATTTTAGAGAAGGGTAAATATACTTGGTCAATAAACATATGAAGATAGGCTTGACCGAATTAGTAGTCAGGGAACTACTAATACAATGCCATTTTATACCCATTCAACTGGAAAAAAAACAACTGAGGAATCTGACAAAATCCAGTGCTGGAGAAGATGTGGTTTAGCAAGGTCTCTTTAAAATTGCTAGCAGAATTATAAATGAAAGTGACTACTTTGGAAATAATGTGGTATAATTTCACAAAGTTGAGTATTCATATATCTTAAGAGCATTCATATATCCTGTGATTACCATTTATATATGTGTATATATCTATATATATACACATGCCAGGAGAAATTTTGCACAGATATGCATCAAGAGACATATATAATAATTTTCCAACAGTAAAATAACAAAATGTCCTTAGCTTCCCCTTCCCTGTAACTAAAAATAATTAAGAGCTCTTTCTGGCAGGAGAATGTATACTAACTTTCGATATTTTCTCACAGTGATACACATATAGCAATGACAGCATATGAACTAATATCGCAGAAACATATCTTAACATCATGTGGAAAGAATAAAGTAAATCCCGAAGACTATAGAGCGTCAAACCTTTTATCACAAAGATCAATAGGCAAAACTGGAGCAGATATGGCTCAAGCAGTTGAGTGCCCACCTCCACCTGGGAGGTCCCAGATTTGGTTCCTGGTGCCTCCTGAAAAAACAAACAAACAAAAAAAAACTACAAACAAACAACAACAACAAAAAACAACTCAGCAAGCCAATGTGTCTCAGTGATTGAGCACCGGCTTCCCACATATGAGGTCTTGGGTTCAATCTCCAGCTCCTGGTACCTCAAAAAAAAAAAAAAAGAAGACAAAATTAAGCAATATATTATTATGAACACATGCACACACAGATACATATATGATTTAAAAATAAGAAAATTATAAATGCAAAATTCAAGATACCATTTCCATCCTAGGGAAAGCAAGGAACGTGGAGGCACTCATAGGTAGGTGTTAGTTAATGGAAATATTTTTAGTTTTAGGATTGCAGGTGAGTTTGTGAATATTTATTCCAGTTTAAATTGAAATTTATATATAGATATATATGAAAATATAAAGGGCCATGCCTAGACCCCATAATACCTTTTAAATTAAGACAAGGATTGATCTAGTTAATTCTGTCTGCCTAAGGTTATATGCAGTTATTAACCTCTGCTAGAGAAATCTCATTCTGTGTAATTCATCTATCTGGTTAATTTTCTAAGTGTTCCTGTTTCTCACAACAGTGGCTTGTCCCTTACTAGAGCAGAGAGGGACAGTTAAAAAAAAAAGTACACCAGTTTGTTGAATTAATCTGTAAATGCACATTTAGGTTCTATTCCTTTCTATCACAGTCAGTTTTCAGCTTTGTAAAATTGTGGATCTTGGTCCTAAGTGCTGGGTATTAGGCTTCAGAGTTTTACATTCTGCCATGAAATGCAAGATGGGAAAATTCAAGAACAAGATATTTTCCCAATTAGTATTTATGATTTTAATAATGATAGGCCACCTCAGTGTTAGAAAACAAGTGAGTAATCTTGGCCACACAAGTGTAAAAGGACCCTGATTAGAAATGCCCTATTCCAATACTGTTAAATGAAGTTCCCAGAGTGAAAGAGAAATATTCAAATTAGAATGAAAACCAAGTAAATCTAAATTAGATTGAAAGAAAATAGGGGAGGAAAACAGATGTTTTCCATAAGATCCTATAGAGCCACAGTAGTTGAGATATAAAATTTTCTCTACAATTTCTGGCAAAGGGAACAAAAATATAAACATGATTAATACTTTAAAAGTTCTCTCCCAATTCCAGTCCATGAGGGAGGGAATCACACATTTCTGAGGCAAATATACAAATTGCTCTTCCCAGCTCTCTGAACATTTGATCTTTATCCAGGACTTTAAATGTGTGTATTTATTACACAACCCTGTCTGTGTTTTTATACCTATCAAATCAATATATAAAGATGATTTTGAAAAAGAACTTGAGAACCTGACTCTGGATTTGTTTCTTTTAAGCATTTTTAAAATCCTGGAAATAAGTAATTTTAAAAATATACTCATATGATGGGATTTAGAATAACATACTCTATACTTACACATATCTTTACAGGTAGCTTACAATACATGGGTACCAGTGGTTTTATGGTAGAAATATTGGCAAAATTTTCTTAGATCTGTTAATTTAAGAATCAGCCACTGCAGATACACTCTCTAAACGTCCACTGAAGCCAAATTCCCCATAAAAGGTTCCCATCCCTCCATAGCTTACACTTGGTTTGCCGTAACAGGAGTGGTGGAAACATCAACTGATGGCACAAAAGAATAATGGCCCATTCTCAGAGTTTGGTACCACCACAAGTGAAAACTATGCTTTCTGAAAACATACCTCAGCCAAAGAAATATACATTGTGGGATTTTGTTAGCAACTGTCACCTCTTGGTCTTTTTACCTTAAGATCTTTTTTTTTTTTTAATTGTATATCCCCCCCTTTCTGCTTGTTCTTGCTGTGTTGATTTTTGCATTCTTCTGTGTCTGCTTGTCTTCCCCCACTGCAGTGACCCGCCGAGTCAGTTCACCGCGCGGCAGCCTTGCCTGCTCATGGGCGGCTTGTCCTGCTCGCAGGCGGCTTGTCCTCCCCGCGGGGGCTTGCCCTGCTTGTGGGCGGCTTGCCCTGCCCGTGGTGGCTTTGCCCTGCCATAGCGGCTTGCCTTCTCAAGACGGTCTGCCCGCTCGAGGAGGCCCTGGGAACCAAACCCAGGGCCTCCCATGTGGTAAACCAGGGCCCTACCAATTGAGCTACAGCCGGCCCCCCTTATGATCTTTTTGTGGGCAAGTGAAACTGTCATCAGGGTCAGATGTGGAGGCTTTCCTTTGGAACTGAAAAATTATGCTGGTGCACTATCTTAGCTAGAATATCAGATAATATGCTGGTTTAAGTCTTTTATGGACCCCAGAAAAATCTAGTCCTTAAAGCAAACACATTCCTGTGCCTGTAAACCCATTGTAGATGGGACCTTTAGATTAGATTCAGTTAAGGGACTTTTAGATTAGATCACTTTGGTTAGATCACTTCATTTAAGGGTCTTTGATTAGATTACAGGATACAGGGTGGATCTTAATCCTCTTACTAGAGTCCTTTATAAACAGAGAGCTAAAAAGCCACAGACACAGAGAAAAAAGCTGCAGAGACCAAGAGGTCCTGGAGGCTGGAGACTGGAATTAGTGGAGCAGCTAGGCACAGAAAAAGGCCCCAGAAAGGCTGAAAGACACAAGACCTGGAGGAGAAGGGAGAGACGAGCCATATGCATGAATGCCTACAGTTGAGCTTGGGGAGAAATAAGCCCAGAAGAGAAGGCAGAGACTGGCAGAGCTGCCATTATGCCCTGCCATGGGCCTGATCACCCACAGCTGCAACTTAGTGAGACAGCACTTCTTGATCATGCCCTGATTTGGACACTTCCGTGGCCTCAGAACTGTAAGCTTTTAACCTGATACATTCCCACTATAAAAGCCAATCCATTTCTGGTATATTGCTTCAGCAGTTTTTAGCAAACTAAAACACATAATAATATCTGTCAAGCAGTTACCCAATATTGTATATAGGAGACATAGAATCCCTACCCTCATTCACAGAGATGGAGAAAATCAGTTCAACAGTTCAAACAGTTAACAGAAGAGGTCTATATATGTACGTGAATTCATAATGGCACTTGTTGAATTCTTGTTTCCCAGGAACTCTGTTATCCACTTCATGTGTATTATTTCACTCATTCCGGATACTCTCCCTGGGAGGTAGAAAGTATTATGATCCCATGTAAATAGGAGCCAGGTAATTTGTCTAAGTACAGTTACATGGGACTAAGCTAGAATTTGATACCAAGCCTGTCTCACTCCAAAGTTCCTACTATTAAATCATTTCCCTATACTGCCATTTTAGACATTTTGTTTGGAAGTCCATTGAAGTCCTTTGTAAAATTCATGGCCTGACTGTTGGAAACAGAGGGTAGTTTGCAAACTTTTCAACCTGAATAAAATCTGCACTAGAAAATTTAAGTCTCAAATTTATGCAACTTGAAGACTATGAAAAGACAAAGAAAGTCAGCCAGATTTATGTATCTCATATTTCAGTAATATATTTTTCAAACTTTCAGTTCCGTTCCAAACAGCAAAGAAGCTGCTCACTTGAAAGTGTACTGAATGCCCACGTGCTTCCTGGTTCAGGTCCATCTGCAGTCGGCAACATGCACTACCAGTCATTACGGTGGCCGGCGATCAGCTTGGCATCATCTTCTCTTCTATTGGCAAATGTCTGTCTAACAGTAAATAGTAGGGATTGCTATAAACACCAGTGATGCATTTTCACTGGCTATGGCTTTCTATATTCTAGAAATGTAATATTACGCTCTACCTTAAAATTGGATATAGCACATGAAGTCCTTCAACCATGCAGAAAGTGAAAATGTATATTATAGAGATCGCTGCTGTCTGTAAAACAGCTGATGAAGAGCCACAAAAGGAGTTTTAAATGCCTCAAAGAAATTTCTGAACAGCCTTACATTCACAAATAGAGAAAGTGTAAAGTCTACGTATATTGAAAATCAGCCTTCAAAAGTTTTCATGCATCTTGATTATAATTTATTAATGTATAATTTGAGGAATATTCAATATGTATGACCAGTGAGTAGTTACTGTAATTATTTATTTTTACATGATAAACAGCTGCTGAAGGATTGGGCAGTGTCTTCTATTATAATTCAAAATGCTTGGAATCTTTCTCCTTATTTTTCTTCTTGTCCCTAAAGTGCAATAAAAAAAAAATCTGGATTTATATGTATACTAATTGATGAAACATTCTGCACATGATAGCAGGCATTGTTTTGATTGCTAGCATTTATATTTGCATTTAATTGCAAACACAGTTTTTGGAAAAGTAATGCAGTTCGTTGTGGAAGAAGCATTTGCTTTAGGGTTTTGTAATAATGTTTGACTATTCCCACGCTTTGATTACCATGCCAGTATCTCAGGGGAAGAAAATACAATGGACAGTCAATAAAAATACTGAATTTTTAAAAGGTCAAGTACACAAGGGACTACATTTCTGATGCCTTACCATTTTCATTTAAAAATCTACTGTAAGTAGGAAATGGAACAACTGGAAGCCATCCTTATGGCTGTGCATGACTAAAGGAACTTTGCTAATTATAAACATTCCTGAACTGTTCCATTCAGGGAAATAATGTATTTCCTTATAATTTCATTTTTTAAGGAAAAAAAGGAAGAAAACACAGAAAAAAACTGTTAATTTGCTATTTATTGATGAGTTCTATTCTCCCTAAAAGCCTACCTCATTCCTTGGTTGTAAATTGAAACGTGGAGTTAAATCTCCTTACTGAACTTACTTTCTAACTAAGGGTAGAAAAGTGGAGGGGTTAGATATTGCAATGGGTAGATTTTAGTGTTCTTTCCTAGTTACTCCATTGCTATTTATTTTAAAACTCTGGTTGCCAGGTCTTGTTCATGCTTCTTATGTGCTCAAATCAGTATATTCACTATTAGTGCAGAACACACCCGAGAATATAGTCTACTCCATTTGTAGATGAATGAGAAAATACATAGTAACCCTTTAACTCCTTTCTATTCTTTCTAACTTCCTTTTCTCCTCCCTTCTCAAATCTCTCTCTCCTTGTGTTTTAGCAGTTATATAATGAATAGAATCCTGGGACAAGAGGAGAGAAAATTAGGTGAGAGAAGAAGCAAATTTTTGGAGCTTTACTGCTTTGGTTCAAAACCTGTGTTGCTACATATTAACTATGTGACTTTGAGTAAATTTCTTAACCTCTTTGTACTTCAGTTTTTCATCTGGAAAATTGGGATAATATTACCTAACTAATAGAGTCTTTATGAGCATTAAAAGATCTAATGCACACAAGATCTTTAGAAAGTGCTTATATATAAGCACTCAGTAAATGTAAATATGAAGTAATAGTTTTCACACTTTATTGGGCAGATAAATCTCTTGAGAAGGCCATTCATGTTGCAGGTTTTTGTGCCTCACCCTTGGAGACTCTATTTCAGCAGGTCTGAGGCACAGAAATCTCCATGTTAAATAAGTACATTGAATGATTCTGAGACGGAGAGTCCCAGACCACAGTCTAAGAAATTCTAGTTTAGAGATTAAAAATCATCATGGAGATTTCTGGTATTTTGCATCAGCACCCCTTTGGCTGAC
This sequence comes from Chaetophractus vellerosus, assembly GCA_004027955.1. Classification (NCBI taxonomy): domain Eukaryota; kingdom Metazoa; phylum Chordata; class Mammalia; order Cingulata; family Chlamyphoridae; genus Chaetophractus; species Chaetophractus vellerosus. The sequence goes on from PVKH010009014.1 coordinate 15,619, forward strand.
TAATACAACAGAACAGAGGATGCACAACTTAATGGAGAAGAATGGGACAGATGGAGAAATATGGAATCCAGAAAATAAAGTGTTGGGAAAGAAAGATCACATAACTCTCAGAAACTGTAAGTGAGTGAGGAACATGTATTGTAAGTCCAAAAATGCCAGGATGGGTGAGACTAAAGGAAAATGCAGAGGGGACCGAGTCAATCCAGCCAGTAAGGAAGACACAATTCCAAGACAAGCTGGGGACAGCTCAAAGTTCACGAGCCTGAGAAAGAGAAGCTTGTTGCCTTATATCCGGAAAAAAAAAAAAAAACAGTGATTTATTTATAAAATAAAGCAAACAATCTTCACCTCTTCACACATGGATTTCTTTTGAATTTCAGTGATCATCATAAATGAAGCGAAGTAGAATTTGGAAAAGGTAAAACGAAGAGAAGGAGGGTTCTAGGAGCTTTCAGCCTGAATATGTGGAAGGTACTTTTTAACTCTTCCATATTCTAGCGGCCTTTTAGCCTAGAATGGTATATTATTCTCTTCATGAGTATTTGAAAAATAAAAACAATTATCAAGTTATTTTTAATTCTAAGTAACCTATTAAAATGAATAAGGTACAGAAAGGGTGACATGTATTTTAAAATTCTGCTTATTAACTTTAATCTTGTAAGTACCCAATTCTCATAAATTTCTCAAGTATTTAAAAGGTGTCCTTCATTGAACATAAAAGTATTGTTCAGCTTTGTGTAGCTGAAAGAGCTACCTAATGCTCTTAAAAGGTTAATCAAATTTAATAAGGTTATTAAACTAATCAATATTTCTTTTATAGACACATTTTTCAGTTGGTCTCCTAAAATAAATTCTCCAAGGGAGACCAGAAACAGTATTCACCAGATAATGGAGTATAATGAAAACACTAGGGGCTTACCTCCATTTATCCATTAAACTTTTGTTTTTAGTTTTCTGATTACTGATGCTAATGTATCCTAATGGAACATTGGAGCTAATCTATTAACATTTCAGATTCAATATTTTCTCTAACTGATCAAACACTAAGCAGTGCAGTGTTTTCTCATGATTGCCAGGACTACCCTAGAACCACATTTTATTGTCTCTGAAAGTGTTGGTACTATCTAAACAGGGGCCACCCAACCATAGACTCAATAGAGGTGGATACATTTCTGGAAGTGTTTGACCCTTGTGTGTTTATAACAATTCTCCATTATTATCACGGAAGGTGTCCAGCAACATTTCCCCAATGTTCTGGGTGACTTCAGAGCCTAACTGTACTGTGAGCATACCATCATCACTCTATTTAATATCTATCCTCTGCCTCTCAGCTCCCAAAACTTATATTTTCATTACATCTCAGATGCTAGTGACTCTGCCATACCCTTAGACCTCATCATCATTGAAATGGTCCTAATACAACTTTCTACCCTTCACCTAAACCTGCTTTTAATCCTCAATAGTTTTCTGCTCCTTAACCCCTCATTTTCCAGTTTGTCACATTTTTCTCCCTATGTTTTCCTACTTTCTTCTTAGCTTGAACTCTCTTTTAGTCAAGATGAATCTAGATTTATCATCACCTATTGCCTTCCATCCTCTCACCTTGCTGACCTCTAATCCAGAAGATTTTTTGATAATTGACTTCTTGACAGTAAAAACTGCAGGCGAAAACCTTTAAAAAATGAGCTACACTTTTTGCTTTCTTCTCACTTGAGCCATCACAGCTGCATTGCAGTCCTTTTATTCACCACTAGTAGGCATTATAATGCCAAACTTTGCCCAACAATGATTATAAACACTCTCCATTATCTCACAATCCAAATCTCCGGTCTTTCTCCACGTGATCTACAGACACCCTCATATCTGACACAACCCCCTCAATTTTCTGTCTCTTGCTTCATTCTCCACCTCTTCCTTTCTCTGTCTGTGAGAAAGAAATGTTCCTGTTCTGTTCTAGAATTCATCTGTTCTTCTCTGTTTAGCTCCATACCTTGCTCCTTCTGCTGATCCCTTGCTTCATAAACCATCATCCTAACTTTTGAACGTTCAATATAAATTTTATACTGGTCCCCACACTCAACACATGCAGACACAAAAACCTTTTACACGTTTCTCCATTCTCCAAGCTGCTGCCTTATTTCTACCCTCGTTCCCTTCATTACCAAACAAAATTTCTTTCCTTAACTCCCCTTCTGTCATCTTTTTTGTAGTGATTATTTGCTTTGACTTCACTGCTGTGACACTATTTACTCCCTTCTTAAAATCCCTTCTTCCCTGTGTCATAATTGTTTTCTGGTTCTCTTCTTTGTCCTTTTCTTTCCCCACCCCCTTAAAAAGGTATACTCTCCCTCAGTAATCTAATATATTCTCAGGGTGCTAGATGTCACTTCTAGAAGATGACTCTTAAATATATTTTTATGGCCTCAACCTCCTTATACAGCTCCAGAGTCCCCTTCTTGATGTCTCTTGACAAATTCTGTAACAGCCTTTCTAGCATCGAAAACAGCATATGTAAAATCAAAATCATCTTCCAGTATAACTGCTATATTCTATTTTGGTTAACTGCAGTTACTGTTCAACTAGTAAGCCACTCTTGAAGGCATGACATCTTCCTAATCTTGATTCTCTTTTTACCATGCTTCCATCTTTGGTGAGTCAAATTTCCAGTAGGTTCTACTGTGCAGACGGTTCTGTATTAATCCACTCCCTCCTTCTGATGCCAACACTTTATCAGGACTTCATGGCTTCCCATAAGAACCATTGGACTTTGCCAATAAATCTTACAGATTTTATATCTCTTTGTGCACTTTGGTCAGATTATTCTCCTAAGGAATAGCTCAGGTACCACTAAAACACTCACTGATTCTTCATTGCTTAACAAACCAAGTTTATACCCCAAAGTCTGGCAATCATGGTCTTCATGCTTTGATCCAACCTATTTTAACAAATTTACCTCTCATTTCAAGACCATATGTTTTGACAGCTGTAAAAATTAAAGACCTGATCATAACCAGGCTTTCCACCATGCCATTTTCATTCCAGGCTCCCAGGAGGGAGGGTTGACCTTATACCCTATACCACCCAAAGAAAGAGCTACTTCCTTTCTATCCAAAGTGTTAAGCGATATGGGCCAACCTAAAGCAAAAGTTTGTTTTGTCACCTTCTCATCCCCTTTCCTGCATCCATCACCTATCTTGATAACTACATCAAATTACCATATCAGCATCTAAAGGCTACTAGGGGGGAGTCTTTGGGTGAGAAAGGGACTTTTTCTCTAGGACCTTATTTTAGAATGAGGAATCCCAGGTGACTGAGTCCCTCTGGGTTGTCAATGTCTACAATTATTTAGGAAGATAATAATATTGTCAATTATGTTCCTGCCTCTATAATCCACAAAACATTAAAATAGATAAAGAGATTTTTACCAAATTTGGAAAAAATGTTAAGAAATGATTCAGAATATAAGTTAT
>PVKH010009015.1:0-19096 GCA_004027955.1 Chaetophractus vellerosus
CCACAAGATAGCTGCTGTAAGACTCTTGCAAGCACTCCCATTCAGAATGAGATTTCCTCAGGAATCAAGGAGAAGCCCCAATATTCTCCAGGGGCCTTATCATTGGGCCCTCCTGGGAGACTGATCAAGCAAAACAGCAAACAGCTGAGACTCCTCCCCTGTCATTAGAAAAGGGGTGGAGTAATTAATGTTTCAAAAAACAAGTGCAAAGGCCAACCCAGTCCCCTATTCTTGCCTTCCTCCCCCCCTGCCTGGAACAGCACACAAGTAAACCTGGGCACTTGTAATCTGTAATGGGGAATGGTAGTCTATAAATCAGCCCTCTTTATCACTTTTCAGTCCCTTCCCCTCTACCTGGGACCCTTAATCTGTTATTTTCTCCCATTTCTCTTCCCTCCTTTAATAAATTACTGGCCTAACTAAAAAAAATTAAAAAGCTATGTATTTTGTAAGGAAAGTATTAAACAGATTTATGTAGTATATCTGCTTTTAAGAAATGATATGCCATACAGAAAAATGTGAATAAATCATAGAAAGGATTGTCTATTGTCCAAATATATAATATTCCATCTGTGTGCTGATGATACATGGGCAGCATTTACTAAAAGTCATCCATTCCATGTTCAGTAATCCATACCATGTATCTGATAGTAACTGTTACAATAATTTTAGTAATATGTAGTTCTAATTTTATTGTATAATAAACATTTATACCATATAAACTCATTTTTCTGGATCTGGGTCTGAAATAACTCATTTATGAGATCATTATAATTTACTCCAAGTGCATATTTCATTTCCTATGCTACTTTTGTTGTTCTGTGAAAACATTAAAATATTCTATGATCAAATAAATTGGAAAACCAAACTTGAGTAAACAATGTATCTAGCATATAAGTATACCACTTTTTAAAATTTATGTAGATAATGTAACTATAAGCAAATTTCATTAAAAGCACTACTTGCATGGTAATCTTTGTTATTATGGATTTTCTCAATCAGTGGATAGTAAAGAGCCAGCTACTTTTTTTTTTTTTTTTGCAGGGGATGGGGGGGTTTACATTAGAAAAGGATCCTCATACTCAAAAAAGAATGGAAACCACTATTCTAGAGAATAAAGTCCAAATTCTTTAGGCGTGCATGCAACAAAAACCCTCTATGACCTGGAATTCCAAGCACCTCTCTCTTACACTTCCTTTCCAATGCTTTCTAGTATTATCCTACAGGTAAATCATAAGTAGCCAGGGGTATTCTAATATTTTGGATTAGCAGGGTACTTTAGAGATCAAGTAATTCAACTCCCTAATTTTACTTAAGGACATTGTGTACCATTGCATACTGATGGATGCTTTTACTTGTCGTATTTTTTAATAACTTAAAACCAACAAAATGTAAAATTTCCTAACAACTTTAAAAAGATGAATCATTTAGGTTTCCATGCTTTAGTGAGTACCACTAAATATATTGGTAAACTCAAGAATTTCATACGTATCAAATATAAATTCACTTTTCTAATTAAGAACCTGAAGCCAATAATTCACTTTGAAGACATGATGCAGATTTGCTCCTGCAGATTCATTCTCAAGAATGAAAACAAGCGAAACAAAAGTTTCTGGCATTTAGTCCTTTAACGACATACACGATATCCCAATGATGATGATGACGACGGCAACAACAGCTAACATTATTAACTCTTCACTACGCACTTTGTCATTATCACCTTTAGTTCAATATAACAACGCCATAAGTAAGGTAGGTACTGATTACTGTCTTCATTTTACAGTTAGTAAAACCAGGCTCTGACAAGTTAACTAATTCTCTAAGGTCCTTCAAGTAAACTCTTCTTCAGATATTTCACCTTCCAATTTAGGGCAGGTCTCCCTCCCTCCAATCCTTTCCCAATCAACTGTTCTAGCACTTTCCTGGCCCTCCAGGGGGTCAAGGTAGGGGACAGACACTGCTGGACCCCCTCCCCGCTGGCCACCCTGGCCCGCCTGCTCTCGCTCACCTTCAGCGGCCGGTTTCCGGTACCCCCCTGGGCCTCATTCTTGTTCTGCAATGTCTTGTCCTGCTCCTGCGAGTGGCTGTTCAAAACCTCCGGCCGTCTGTTGTGCGTGGTATGCAGGCTGGCAGAAAGTTTCCTCTGAAGTAAAGGAGCTGCGTTCAGGGAATGGACCTGCGCACTGCGGCTACCAGCGGAGTTGGTGGAAACTTTACCCTTCTCCTGTGGAGGCTCCATCCCTCCATTCCCAGTTCGGGTCTGCCAGCACCTTAACGGCTAGGGGCCACGCAGGCGCAGCCCTCTCGCTTCCTTTCCCGCGCTTTTCCCCCGCACGCGCGCAGCGCCGCGGATCCCCGCGGTCTGGTGGGTCCCCTAACTTCCAGCCGCTGCCTTGAACCGGATTTGGAGGGTGCGAACTTGGCGATCTCGAGTTTTCTTTAGAAGGAAGTCTGAGCATGCTGGTGGTCAGCAAGGCTTATCAGCATGGTGATTATAAACATCTCATTTTCTTGACTGACTTAATACATCATGAGCCCTGTTCTCCGTACACCATTAATTTCTGGTAAATTTAGTGTCGGTCACCTGCTATACACTGTCCCCTGAGTGGCATATTTGATTCCAACAGTCTACTTGATTGTCTCACAAACACATCAATACAACAGTTACCACTCATCTTCCCTCTAGTTTGTTCCAAACTCAGATGTGGCAATATCATATCCACAAAATCTAAAACCTTCAGACACATTTTTGAATTCTAACCCTAGATAGCTGAACCCTACTCTTTCTCTTTATGACACCTAATTTAGGACATCTCTTCACCCAGAGACTATTGCAATGGTTTACTTAAGATCTTCCATTCCTTCAACTGCCTCAGTAGTAATAGTTTTACCATTAAAAACAAAAGAAGGAACCAGCTGTAGCTCAATTGGTAGGGCTCCGGTTTACCACATGAGAGGCCCGGGGTCCGGTTACCGGGGCCTCCTCAAGCAGGCAGACAGCCTCAAGAAGGCAAGAGGCTGCGGGCAGGGTAAGCCGCCACTTGGTGAGCTGACTTGGCGGGATGCCGCAGTAGGGGGAGACAAGCAGACACAGAAGATATATAATAATATATAATAAATAATAATTTTTAAAAATCAGAAACTTTCAGAGTTTCTTTATTGGCCATAAATTTAAAATCCTTAATATGCAAATCAAGGGCCTCCAAAATGTACTCTGCTACCTTGAGATTATTTATTGCTATTCTATTTAGAACCCATTCTTTTTTTAACTCAAAAACCAACTTCAAGGGCAACTTTTATTCTTTTTTTTTTAACAGTTTATAACAAGTTTTATTAGCAAAGTTAAACATAATATTAAGTCTTATAATCCTGTACACACATAGCAAAGGTGGAATTAATTGCTACCTCCAAGCTACTACTTGGCAAATCTGTTAGAACTAGCTGTTAATTTCACTAGATAAGAGTTCTTTCAGAGCAGGGACCTCACCTTATGCTCTTCTGGGCTCATAGCACCATAACCAAAAGCGCCCAATACATGTTTGCTGTCATTTTGGATCAATGAGACTTGCTGTCAACCAGCATACTCACACTTCCTTGGAGCTCATGTGATGCAAAATAAAGTACACAGCATCATATATGAAGTAATCCTGTTAAAAAATGCTTAACCTAAATCTAAACAAGCCTCTAGACCTAACTTCCAATTTATGGGAAATGCATAAAATTGAGGAACAAATTATATGATGCCTGGGGGGGGGGGGGGGGGTGCGGAATCAGACAAATCCCAAAATATAGGTGGGATATTCTAAAACAAAACAAGTTTGGACTCTTTAAAAACAGTGTTATAGGAGAATATAAAATAGCACAGCCATGCTAGAAAACAGTTTGGCAGTTTCTTATAACTCAATAATTTCACCAATGGCCATTTATCACAGAGACATGAAAATGTAATATTCACACAAATGTTCAAAATAGCTTTATTCATAATAGCCCCAAACTGGAATCAGCCCAGAAGCACTTCAACAAATGAATGGTGAAACAAACTGTGGCGCATAGAGAACTTAAAATACTTAAAATACTACTCAGCAATAAAAAGTAATGAACTATTGATACATGAAACAATTTGGATGAAACTCTAGGAAGCTATGCTGAGCATTAAAACAGCCAATCCCAAAAGATTACATCCTATACAATTCCATTTATAACATTTTTGAAATGACAAAATTTTAGAAACCAAAGATTAGTGGTAGTCAGTGGTTAGGGTCCAGGTGGGATGGGGGCGGGGAGGATAACAGGAGTGTGGTTTTCGTAAAAGGACAAAATGAGGCATTCTTGTGGTTTCGGAACTGTTGAGTAACTTGATTGTTGTGGTGGATACACAAACTTACACAAATGTTACACTGCAGAACTTAATGCACATGCACACAGAAATGAATACAAGTAAAGCTGGGGAAATTTGATTAAGATTGGTGGATTGTATCAATGTCAATATTCCAGTTACAATGTTATGCATTTCTGCCAAATGTTATTAATGGTCTAATTGGCAAACTGTACAAATGATCTATATTATTTCTTTTAAAAAAAAAAAAAAGATTTATTTCTCTCCCCAACTCATTTTGCACTTGCTGTCTGTCTGCTCTCTGTGTGTACTTCTTTGTCTGCTTGTCTTTTCTTTAGGCGGCACCGGGAACCGATCCTGGGATCTTCCGGAGTGGGAGAAAGGCGCTCAATCTCTTGCGCCACCTCAGCTCCCTATATATTATTTCTTAAAATTGCATGAATCTACAGTTTATCTCAGTAAACTTTTCCATTAAAAAAAATGTCATGAGAGAGAAAAAAAAAACATAGGGAGATTTTTTAATTAAGAGATTAAAAAAAGAGATAACCAAATTAAATGTGAAACTTTAACTGGATCTTGAGAAACAACTGGCAAAATTTGAGAATGGATTGGATATTTGATATTGTAGATATTGTGCTTTCCAGGTGTTTTAAGGATATTGTATTTATGTAGACAAATGTCCTTATTTTTAGGAAATGCAGGTTGAACTATTCAGGCAAAGTGTCATGTCAGCAACTTACTTTCAAAAGTTTTAACGAGAATAAAAAAGTGATATATAAAGAAAGGTAAAGAAAATGAGCAAATGTGGCAAAATTTTAACAAATACTAAGTCCAGGTTGATCTAAATTATACTTGCTACTGTACTATTCTTTTGTCATTTTTATGTTTGATAATTTTCCAAGTAAAAAGCCCTCAGGGTTGACTCATGTGTATGGCCTGGTTCTTTCAGTACCAGAAAGTCGTTGCCCCTATTTCCACCTTTAGTAGTCCCATCCATCCTATAAAGGACCTGCTCATATCCAACCTTACCCACAATTTCTTCCTAAATTCTTTCACTCATATGCCTATCCATATCTCTCTGAATAGATTTTTTTTTCATTTTTATTTTTTTAATTTTTGCCCTCAGACAAACCTAGTGATTTAATCCAAATCAAATTTAGTCATCTATTGCGATCTAAACATTGTTTCACAGTTGATTACAAATGGTATATGTAGGCCAGGGGTACAAAATGCTAGCTCTTCTACTGGCTACATCACCATCTTCTGGAGTATTCCTAGTATGGTGTTCACACCAAATTCAGATCTATACTCAGAGCCATCTATCTCTATCATCAATTTGTCAACTCTCTTCTGTTCCACAACATTCAGTTGCTTGCTAATCAGGTCAGGCCCAAAAGTTTTACTGATGTGCTCAACAGCGTTTGAAACGCCTTTTCCCATAGCAAGTCTTCCTATTGTTTTCAGCTGTAGGGCCTCAAAGATACTAGCTGAGTCACTACTAGATACAGCTCTGAGGAAACCTTTTCTGGTAAAAGGGTTCACCTCAAGAGTGGGATTTCCTTGACAGCCAAAGATCTCTCCAAGCACAGAGCTTGAGAATAGGCATGGTGAATTTTGACCCATATGTTCTCATCACACAAAAAATATATAGAAGCAAAGGGTGCTTTACCTGGAGGGTTAGCCCAGTGGCCTCACTAGCCTCTCCTTTATTCTCCTGAGCTATTGGTCCATCCAGCTTCTCTTTTGTTACATATGTTTTTTTAAAACTCCCTAAATAATTCCCATGTGCAATCAGATATGGGAACCACTGACAGTTTTTAAATGGAAATAAAATGTTTAGGTTATAAAACTTTTCAAACAAAAAGATATATGTCCTTTCTATTAGCCATGAAGTAAAGCATCTTCCAAACTAAATCACATTATAATAAAAATATTACATGATGCATAACCACTAAGCCAGTTTCAAAAAAGAAATATTTCATATTTCAATTTATTCAGTAAGGAGACATCAAAAATAAATAATAAAGGCCTTTTTTTCCTTTAACCCTATTCCCTGAATTTATGTTTAAACCTGATATACATTTTTTAACACTAAAGTTACAGCTGTTTTCTAAATTGAAGCGTAAGATAATGATTATAAATGCAACTAATTTGAGTGACAGGAAAATAAATACTTTTACCTGCTGGTTTCTACCTCATTATCTCGTTTGTTACTAATATGATAATGCTACAGAAATTAACGTTGGGATATAGATAGCAGATACAATTTTAACATTTTCCATAATCTTGAGAAATTTTTCAGTATATAATCAGAAAATCAATTACAAATACACATATACATGCCATATAAAAATACATTTAAAAACAAGACTAGTAAAAATGTTAAATACTGGGTCATTAATACTCTGAAGGTGAGTTGGTATTATGAAGAGGCTTTGATTCCTTTATTAGGATATTCTTCTACATCAGAGGAGAACATCAACTCTGGGGGAGAAAATAAACAGATCATACTTAAAATTGTTTTCCCACGCCTCAAAAAAACTTTTAAAGCTTAGTTATAAATAATCTATTGAAATGTTGGCATGATACAACAATAGAAAGCCCTAAAGTACAAGAATTCTTGATAGAGCAATCTGACTTAAAAGATGAACAGCCATAATGGATTGGCTAAGAGTATCGCTGACGTCAGATGCAAAATGCTTGCCGACCATGGGAGCGTGAAAGAAGCTGCGAATTCTGTTTGAAGGCAGCGCTGAGCCCGCCGAGGAGACATCATGAGCAAAGCTCACCCGCCCGAGTTGAAAAACATTTATGGACAAAAAGTTATCATTGAAATTAAATGGTGGCAAGCATGTCCAAGGAATATTGAGGGGATTTGATCCCTTTATGAATCTTGTGATAGATGAGTGTGTGGAGATGGCAATTAGTGGGCAAGAGAACTACACTGGAATGGTGGTACTAGGAGGAAATAGGATCATGTTACAAGACTTGGAAGGGGTATAAATAATGGCTGTGTTCAGCAGAGAAATCAATTGCTTCCACATGTCCCCTGCCCAAAGGGCCTTTTTTTTTTTACTGTGATGTAATAACTGGGTCATGTATATTCTTCATATTAAATTTTTTGTTAAACAATCTTTTGTAATAGTCAAAAAAAAAGATGAACAAATCACAAATGTACAAGTTTTACATTTTAAAATGCTCACGTTTTAAATGATTATAAACCCCTGAAAAATAAAACATATTAATAGAGACAATAAAATTTTACCAAGCAATTTAAGTCACAGAACCCAGGAAAATGAAAGCCACTAAACAGCTGAAAGGACTAACTCTATAAGGATCATGATAACCTAAAATGTAGGGGACAGAAGTAGAGGAAGGGCTTGAAACTAACATTAGGTGTGTGCCAGGATCTTAAATGTGTTATACCATTTAATCACTATAAAAACCCAACAAGCTAAGTATTATCACCTTCATTTTACATTAAAATTTTTTATCCACACAGAAATACATAATTCACATGGCCCTAGAAAAGCAGGATTCTGGAAATATTTAGTAACACACACTTTGTGATTTAGACTGAATAATGCAAAAGCCAGCTGGATGGAGTTTGATCCCAACCACAGGGTAGAATGTTAGTAGTTGATGGTTCTAAATTTAAACTATAACTTAGCATAATATGTAATTTATTAAAATACCAAGAAATGTAGGGGGAAAACCCTTAACAATCTAGTAAAATAAAGTTCTCTGATATAAGAATTAAATGAAAAAGTCTTAGAATAACTAAAAACGATACTGAATGAGAGGAAAAACAACAAAACACACAAAGCCTAAGAAGATTTTAAATAATACTTTAAATACCTTAAAAGGACTAAATCAACAGGATATTCAGTGGGGCAATTTGATAATTATATAAACAGGTACATCCATGAGTGAAAATACACAAGGAGATTACATTTTTTGTCTAGGTTTTCACAACTGAAAATGTTGGGAAGATTCTTAATTCTGAGTTTTCTGAAGCAGAAAGGTTAGAATTAGTTGACCAAATTGTAGTTAAACACTCAGGATATTTAATAAATAAAATTAAATTAAAATAAGGTCCAGGTAATATCTATAAAAGAAATTCAAAGGTGAAAAAGTGGAACACCTGCCAAGGAAATGCAACTTACAAAACAAATAACAAGCAGTTTCTGAAAAAGTGCTAAAGGACTACCAGGTTGCTGATATGATTCCTCTTCTTCAGGGGCATCCCAAAGGGTTCTGAGAACTAGAGACTACTGAATATCACTTCACACTGAGCAACTAAAGGTAGGATCACTAAGCACAATGAGTGCCAGGTAGAGAAGGTAAGAATAATCCACTTGAATATGTGTCTGACAGGCCACAAAGATAAAGCATGATTTATTTCAAATTAAAAGATACTTTCAGCTGGGGCCAGCTCGATAGCCCAGTGGATAGGGCACCGGCATACCACATGGGAGGCCCTGGGTTCAGTTCCCGGGGACCTCTCCTAGCGGGCAGACCGCCTTGAGAACGGCAAGCCGCCATGGGCGGGCCAGAGCCGCCGTGGGCAGGGCAAAAAACTGCCACGGACAGGGCAAAAGCTGCCACGGGCAGGGCAGGTCGCCCGCGAATGGAGCGCAGCCAGCCACCCGCGAACTGAAAGCCGGCCATGAACGGAAGCAGAAGCCGCCCACAAGCGGGGAAAGCCACGCTTGCGCAGTGACCCAGTCTTGGCGCGTCGCCGCAGCGGGGGGAAGGGGAGATATGTAATAAAATAAATAAATCTTTAAAAAAAATAAAATAAAATAAATAAAATAAATAAAATAAAAGATACTTTCAGGGAAGCAGATGTGGCTCAAGTGATTGGGCTCCCACCTACCACATGGGAGGTTCCAGGTTCAATTCCTGGTGCCTCCTAAAGAAACAAGAAGGATGAACAGACACAGCAAGTGCAAACAATGAGGGTGTGAGGGAAAATAAATAAAATAAACCTTAAAAAAAAAACTTTCTTTAAATTACTTGAAGGATTCCAAGAGAAGAAAGACCTCCTAATATGCAAAAGAATCACGAAAGCCCCTTCAATAAGTACTCCCATACTCCAGCTCTCCTAATACACTCCTCCTGGCTTCTCTTAGCATTTTGTTTCGCCCCTTTACTTTCACTCTTCTTGTGCTATTTTGTTTTAAATATATTTTTGTTACTGGAATATATTAAGCCATACCCATTGAAAGAAGATTTGTAAAATCATTATAGTAGATTTCATGATGTTCTTAGACTATTTTTCCTTTCATACCTTCACTAAGATCCACGCCTGGTCTATAAGACAAAAAAACCCAAGATAATCCAACCAGAAGGGCCACCACTAGATTCACCACAATCCATGGTTGGAGAATCTGTTCCTCAATTCCTGTTGCCCTAAGGATATAGAAATACTCATTAGAAATTTCTTTATGTTGGTTCATATATCCAGATTAATCTATTTTATAAGCTTAAAAAAAATAGCAGTGCTCTCCTAGAGGAATAACAAATAAAGCATGAAATAAAAAAATAATATCCCTATGTATTGCATCATATATATATCATGAGAACAAGAGTCCAAAGGTTATCTGAACTGAAAAGGGATCTGCTTGTACATTAATCTAAATGGAAATTTCCCCTCCAACTAATATGGCACTACTCTTCAGTGAAGTACCTTTCCTTTCTCTCTTTATTCCATGTGCCTAGCCACGCTCAAGAAGACTGTAAAAGGGAGCCATAGCCATCCTGTTGGCTTCATGGTTGGTCACTGATCTGCAGATGTTGGCTCTCCCTAGTCTCTTCTCTTCCTAGCACTGCTTGGTTTTCTGAGTCTATGACAGCTACCCACTTCCCTTACTGTTTGGGGGTATTAGGCTCCCTGATTGGGGGTGAGGTTGCAGCATCCTCCCGTCCATCTTATAATGACTTATTTTTAAGTAAGTTCTAAAAAGATTATTAAAAAGAAGATAGTTCATTGAAAATGCAGGTGCATATAATATTAGCCATTAGCCAGTGGAAAAGGTATTTTCTTGCCATATTTTTAGAAACAAAAACAGATTTTCATGATGTTTGTAGATGAAAATATGTAAAATAGTAGAAGGATACAGAGAAGTACCATTACTTCCACTGTTGCTGTTATTACAATCAACAATTGGTGATGCTATCGTGAATTCTTACCAGAGACTACCATTAACAGAAGAAGGTGTGTAAAGGTGGATTCTGTCACTTGTCATTTGTTGACTCAAGGATAGTATAAGAGCAGTAAAGTACACTAAGAAAAAGACAAATGAAATTACTAATAACGTATTTTCAATAACCCAGTTTATTTTTTAATTTGTAGATTATCTTAAGATCAAAAATAATCTGCACTTTGGTGAATAATGACATAAAAGAAATTCATTTGATTTCAACAGGCTAGATAGTTTAATATTATTTTTAAAGAACACATATAGAAGGGTCTCTTGAGATAATTATTATTTCATCATTAGCACTGACAAAAACCTAGATTATTTAAGCAATTAAATAACTTGCTTAAGAACGTAAAACCAGTTTGATATTCTTATAACTTAGAACGAAATGTATTCTGAATTATCATAAAGTATATGCATGTTTATTATTGAAGTCAAACCAGATAAATCTGTTTAATGTCAAATAGAAATAAAAGCTAAAATTAAGTAGTATAGAACAACAAATTAAACTTTTACAAGTAACTTACTCTATTGAAAAATAATCTGTCAAAATTATTCCTACCATGTTTTTTGAATTACAAATTCCACATCCATAAGTAATGTCTATAAGTAGTAATAATATAAAGCCTTTTTTAAAACAAAAATTCTATATTTCCTGGTTCAAAATTACAGTGTTAATCAAGTACTACATAGTTATCAAATTAAATTATTTACTCACAGAAAGATGCTAAAGCTGTTGGATCCAGTGCAAGAAAATTTCGGATGGCTACTGATGTTTTAGCCAAGTCAATCCTAGAAAATGGAAAGTCCTGTTGTCATAGAGCAGGTGTAAATTTCTTACAAAACTTTAGTCTCCTTACTATAGTTTTTTCCTTCTCTATTCTAATGCTACCATTTATACTGTTACTACTAGACTTTAAGTAGCTAGAGTTTATACTTACTACACATGAAGGAATACCTTATTTACAAAGACCACACAGAGTCTTTAACTTGAAAGTTATTTTAGGCAGCATTCCTTTGGAGTTAAGAAGTTCTGAAGAAACAAACATTATCTGCAAAATTTCATTAGCTTCTATGTCCTTCTATTATCCATATCATTAGGCTATAAGGGTTGGTTTTTTTAAATGATCCTGATGCCACAAAGGTTTCTGTTCACACTAGTCCCTTCCTCCAAAAAAGAACAGAGACCGACTTTTTTTTAAGTGCAAAATTATATTAATATGCTATAATTAAATTCTGAAAACTGTCACAGTGAGTCACTGACACATTTTGCTCAACATTTCTTCCTAAAGTAAAGTTAGAGGGATCTACAGTCACAATAGTCTTACCTGTCAAAAGCTGAAATTGTACTTAGAGCCAAAAGCATGTAGAGAAGACTCTGGAATGGATATGCTAAAGTCTTATATTGCTGCAGAAGGTTTGGGAGATTAGATAGCTGATCTCCTGCTAGAACGTATATCACAACAATATTCCACACAGCGCAGCCAGCCAAGAAGCCATGAGAAAAGAGACCAATCATCCTGATTGGAAAAGGGTTCAATTACTAAACATGAATTACTAAAGCAAAAAGCTAAATGGTTTTTTAAATCTATTCACATTTAAGAATAAAATTCAACATTTCATGGAAAGTAAAAATAACCTTTTTCTTTTCACAACAAAGTTAGACTAATCATTTAACTCTGATTGAGTGCTGAAAAAGTATACCTATCAGGAAGATGGCAGAGTTGGAAGCTCCACAAATCAGTCCCTCCACCAAATAACCACTTAACTGGCATGTACTGTCTGAATCAACTATTCTGAAATTCTGGAGTCTAGCGGAACATTGTGCAGCCCCTGCATAAAGGGGCTAGTAAATTATGATAAGTCAGTGAATTTCACCCTTTGAGCAGCAGCTACCATCCTCCATCCCCCAACCGTGTGGCAGATAGCAGCAGGGACTGCAGCCCAGGTACAGCTTGCTGTGCCAGGGTGAATTACCAGGACCCACTCCTCCAAAATCTGGGAGTGTATGGTCTAATCACTGAACACTGCTTTTGATCAGCTACTTCAGCTTTAACACCAATCCTTTTCAAACTCTTCCAAAAAAAGAAGAGGAGATATTATTTCCTAATTCATTCTATAGGGCCAGCATTACCCTGATAAAGCCAGTAAAAACAGTTCAAGAAATGAAAATTACAGACCAGTATTCTTTATGAATATAGATGTAAAACCCTCAACAAAATACTGGCAAACCATATCCAACAGTACAGTAAAAAGATTATACACCTGACCAAGAGGGATTTATTCCAGGAATGCAAGGATGGTTCAACATAAGAAAATCAATGTAATACACCACATTAACAGAAAAAGAAAGAAAAAAAAACCCTGAATCATCCCAATTGATACAGAAAAGGCATTTGATAAAATCCAGCATTCTTTGATGATGTAAAACACTCAAAAAACTATGAATAGAGGGGCACTTTCTCAACATGAAAAGGATACTTATGAAAAACCCACTGCAAATAAAGTTAACAGTGAAAGACTGAAAGCTTTCCCTCTAAGATCAGGAACAAGACAAGGGTGACCACTGTCTCCACTGTTATTCAACATTGTACTAGAAATTCTATCCAAAGCAATCAGACAAGAGAAAGAAATAGAAAGCATCCAAACCAGAAAAGTAGTCTAATAATCTCTATTCATAGATTATATGATCCTATATAGAGAAAATCCCAAAGAATCCACAAGAAAGCTACTAGAACTAATGAACTAATTCGGCAAAGTTGCAAGATACAAGATAAGCATGGAGAAATAAGTTGGGTTTCTATAATGCACAATCTGAAAAGTAATGAACAATCTGAAAAGGAAATCAAGAAAGCAATTCCATTTACAATAGCATCTAAAAGAATAAAATACCTAGGAATAAATTTAGTCAAGATGTGAAACACTTGTACACTGGAAACTATAAAACATTGCTGCAAGAAATTAAGGAAGACCTAAACAAATGGAAAGACATGCCATGCTCATGGACTGGAAGACTTAGTATTGTTAAGATATCAATACTGCCTAAAACGAATGCAATCCCTATGAAAGTTCCAGCAGACTTTTTTGTGAAACCTACCTTTTGCCATATACAAAAATTAACTCAAAACAGATCAATAACATAAATATAAGAGCCAATACTATAAAATTTTTACAAGAAAACAGGGAAATATCTTTAGGACCTTGTAGTAGGCAAAGGATTTTTAAATTTTACACTAAAAACATAAACAAAAGAAAAAATAGAAATATGGGACTTCATCAAAATTAAAATCTTTTGTGTATCAAAGGACATCATCAAGAAAGTGAAAAGACAATCTAGAGAATGGGAGAAAATATTTGGAAACCATATATCTGATAAGGGTTTAATATCCAGAATGAATAAAGAACTCCTACAACTCACAACAAAAAGACAGCTTAATTTAAAAATGGTTCAAGGATTTCAATAGATATTTCTCCAAAGATATTCAAATGGCCAATAAGTATATGAAAAGATGCTCAACATCATTAGCCACAAAAGAAATGATACAAATTAAAACTATAATGAGATACCACTTCACATCTACTAAGATGGCTGTTATTTAAAAAACAGAAAATAACAAGTGCTTACGAGGATGCAGAGATACAGGAACCCTCATACATTGTTTGTGGGAAGGGAAAATGGTGCAACTGCTGTGGAAAACAGTTTGGCAGTTCCTCAGAAAGTTAAACATAGAATACGATACATCAATTCCACTCCTAGGTATATACCCAAATGAACTAAAAAGAGGGACTCAGACCGATATTTATACATTCATTACAGCGTTATTCACAATATCCAAAAGGTGGAATCAACACTGTCCATAAACAAATGAATGGATAAACACAATCCATATAATGAAATATTATTTGGCTGTAAAAAAAGAAAAATTGAAGTGCTGGTACAAGGTTCAACATGGATGAACCTTGAAGACATCATACTGAGAGAAATAAGCCAGATGCAAAAAGACACTTTGTATGATTTCTCCTATATGAAATACTTAGAATAAGCAAATTCATAGAGACAGAAAGAAGAATAGTGGTTACTATCGGTGGTGGTAGGGGGATATGGGGAGTTATTGCTAAAAAGTATGTGTTTTGGTTTGGGATGATGAAAATAGCCTGGAAATAGAGTGGTAAAAGTTACACAGTATTGTCAATGCACTTAATATCAAATGAATTTTATGTTATATATATTTTACCACAATTAAAATTAATTATTTTACAAGTATATACCTATCCACCTACCACCACCAATTTTGTTAACAATACTGAACAACAAAGATTTTATTTTTAAATTATGAAACACAGTTAACTTGTTTTAAGTAAAATCCAAAGGAAGCAGCCACCTGAAAGCCCGGTGTACTGAAAGTGCAACATCTCTGGTAGTCCAGGAAGGCTTCATGTCCATGGACACATCTATGATTTCTGTGGTCTTTATCAACTCTGAACGATCAGCGGCCTGGAATCGGCCTATGACACATATTACAATTATTAACATTATTATTAGCAAGAGAAAATCCTGGCAGTCTTTTTATCATTTCACATGTAAAGAACCCTCAAACTAAGACTGAAATTTTGCTACTTTTCTATCTAAAAATTCTCCTTGACTCAACCCGTTTTAGAAGACTTTTTTTTCATTTGGTTGCTTAAATATACTATTTTTTTCATCTTTATGAAAACTAAACAATGTCAATGCACTTTCTTCTCAACCTGAAATAGATGTTAAGCCAACAGTTTTACAAATCAATTAAATTTAATGAAGTACAATCATGAATTTCTAACTCAGAATAAAGCCTGGAAACCTTTAAATGACATAACATGACATAGTATACAGAATTCTGATTTAAAGACTTTGGAAGTTTCAAAGTTTAAATGCCTATCCTATAAAGGTAAGTCAATATTGAAAACTACTTTACATTTCTTAGGTAAAGATGCTTGTGTATGACATGGTTTTCTGTGATGACAGAAAAGTGGGTTGTTTCAGAAATTTCTCTTAGAAAAATTCTATGAAAAAAGTATCAGTTCTAGTGTCAGCACTGCAACATGTTGTCAGCAGAGCTTTATCCTTTTACAGTTGAGTAGGAGGCTCCTTCTATATTTAGCAGTCCAAAAATGTACCCCACAAACCTGGAAAGGTTCCATTTCAATTAACCTCACAAACCTGGCTCTCATTTGAAGGATGAAAGACAGGGGTGCAACATATAATTTTCTCTCAGGAAGGATTTCTAGGCAGACAACTGAATCACTGGCACTTTTTATGGTCAGTTATTCTAGCAAGGAAGTTTCTGAAGTTAAGGAAAGCAAGAAGAAAAATGAGGCTTGGAGGGCGATAATGCTAGAAAATACACCAGTAAATTAATGGTCACATGATATAATGGTCAAAGCATTGAACTCTTAGAAGAAAATGTAGGGAATGTAGGTGAATGAAGACTGCGATTAATAGTATAAGAATGTTGCTCTTTTACAAAGTGTTAAGAATATGGTCATACATGAGAAAATTACAACTAACGTAATTTATGGATTATAGTTAACAGTAATATTGTAATATTTTTGCAGCAATGTCTGCTTGTTATCTTTTTTTTTTTCTTTAGGAGGCACCGGGAACCAAACCCAGGACCTCCCATGTGGGAGGCTAGCACTCAACTGCTTGAGCCACATCTGCCTCCTGCTCATTTGTTTTTGCTCATTGTCTGTTCATTGTTGTTGGCGTTTTTTTTTCTCGTTGTCTGCTCAATGTTTGTCTTCTTTAGGAAGCACAGGGAACCGAACCAGGACCTCCCATGTGGGAGGCGGGTGCTCAACTGCTTGAGCCACATCCACTCCCTCTCTCATTTATTTTTACTTGTAGAATTTATATCATCATTTGCCCCCCTCTATCACCACCATCAATGGCAGAAAACTGGGAAAGTACAACAAAGTATCAAACAGGCAGTGCGTGGAGGACATTAAAAAATCACTCATAATCCCTTAACCCAGAAACAACCACCACAAATATTTTGACATATTTCCTTCCAGTCTTTTGTCCTATGCATTTTTCTATAGTTCAGATCAAATTATATGTGTGTATGTTCATTTTTCATTAGTACCTTTTCATGAAATAAAAAAATTCCCTACACATTATTTTTAATGGTACAGAATAATAACTTACTAAAATCATTCCCCTCCTGTTTTACCTTTAGGTTGATTCCAAGTTTTTTGTTCTTATGAATAATAATGTGATGATTAGATATGTGCATAAATTTTTGTCCATATTTCTGCTTATTTCCTTAATTCAGATTTCTAGAAGTATAATTCGTAGGTAAAAGGATATCTTTATATAATTTTTAAACAGCTCATGTCCCAAAACAAGGAACTACTTACGGCTTTTTTCCACAAATACTTTGCCTACAGGCTGGCTAATGCCAGTGGGTGCAGTGAATACAGACTGTTGCTCTGGACTATTTTGCTCATCAGTAATTATGTCTTCATCTTCTACTCCTAGCTCATTGGCATACTGTAATTCTGCTGGCTGAGTTTTCCTGTAATCAGGAGAATGTAAGAAAAATGGATGATTATTCAATTTAATGGAAAGAGTCCTGGACTTGAAATCAAGAAACTTGGTTTTCACTCATGGATCTTTTAACTATATTTCTGTGGGCCTCAATTTTCTCATCTGGAAAATAAAGCAACAGAACTAGATTTTATAGTTCTTTCCAAATTTAAAATTATAAGACTCTATATAGATATCAATCATTATTTGTAGGATCATTTTCAAATATAAATAGTGATATGTAACTTCAGTGTAATTCTTTACATTTCAAAGATTCTATTTTACCTAAGACTTAATTTCCCATGCTAACATGCAAGTTTTTATTGTTGAAATAATCACAATTTTAATTCTGTTAATACTTGAGAAATCTTAACAGCCTATTTTATTAATATCTTTATTAATACTCTTTTTTTTTGTTACATACCCCCCCCCTTTCTGCTTGTTCTTTGCTGTGTTCATTTTTGCATTCTTCTGTCTGCTTGTCTCTCTCCGTTGTGGTGACCCGCTGAGTCAGCTCATTGCGCGACGGCCTTGCCTGTTCGCGGGCGGCTTTTTGCCCTGCCCACGGTGGCTTTGCCCAGCCCACGGCGGCTTGCCTTCTCAAGGCGGTCTGCCCACTCAAAGAGGCCCCGGGAACCGAACCCAGGGCCTCCCATGTGGTAAACTGGCACCCTATCCACTGGGCTACAGCCGGCCCCAATACCCTCTTTTGCTACTTAATCTATTTAGGTTCTTCTTTTTAAAGTTAGCGCCATTTTTTTTTTTAATCTGCTCCCCCTCCCCCCGCCCTGAGATGGCTCCCTTGTCTGTTTGCTCATTGTTTCTGTTCATTGTCTGCTTGCTGTGTCTGCTCACTGGGTGTGCTCACTATGTCTCCTCATTGTATGCTCACTGTGTCCACTTGTTGTCTGCTCGTCATCTTTAGGAGGTACTGGGACCCAAACACAGGACCTCCCATGTGGAAGGCGGGTGCCCAACCGCTTGAGCCACATCTGTTCCCCTAAGATTTTTTATTTTAGCAAAAAATTTTGCTTTTTTCAGTAGTTTATTTGTTTCAAATTTACCAAAAGATTGGTTTGGTGGATATTTTTGTAACATCACTTACCCTAGATATATAGTTAAAAGTATTTAATAAGATAATGAGAAAAGCTACTGTTTCGGAACTCTGAATTAAGCATCAGGGTATCCCTGGAGAATATTTACAAGGACAAACAATTCTCACTTTTTCTTCTTTCGAGGTTTTTGAGTAACTGCCTCCTCAGCTGGTTCCACATCTATACCATTTTCATTTCGTAAAAAAGATGGACTAGATATCTTCTTTTGGGTGAAGGAAGTCTCCAATTCTGAAAAAAAAAAGTAAATTAAATTTTCAAATGACTATAATGTACAAAGAAAAGTCATGCACAGGACTTTTGTAAGAGAACTTAAAGAATTTTAAAATGTTTTTACAGTCTTCCATATTTTTCATTTACAACTCTAAATTCCCAATATAAAATTTGAAATGCCAAACAGTATGGAAAAAATTTAAGTAATCCAACACAAGAGTTGTTGGGAATCCCCAAGACCAATTCCAGGTTCAGTGATTTCACGGACAGGTGCATAAAACACAGAAGTAATTAAACACTCATGGTTCTGGTTTATTATAGTGAAAGGATATAAAGCAAAATTATCGGGGCCGGCTGTATAGCCCAGTGGTAGGGCGCCGGTACACCACATGGGAGGCCCCGGGTTCGGTTCCCAGGGACCTCTCCAAGCGGGCAGACGGCCTTGAGAAAGGCAAGCTGCCGTGGGCGGGGCAAAGCCCCCGTGGGCAAGGCAAAAAGCCACCACGGGCAGGGCAGAGCCGCCACGGGCAGGGCAAGTCACCCGCGAAATACGGAGCTGAGCCACCCGCGAATCACAAGAGCCGAGCAGCCCGCAAAACACGGAGCTGTACCGCCCGCAAAACACGGAGCTGTGCTGCCCGCAAACCACAGAGCTGAGCCGCCC